>WSXT02090203.1:0-11740 GCA_011762715.2 Neuroterus valhalla
GCGAGTCAAATATATTATCGAGCGCGAAGCGCGAGATCCTACGGACGCGCGCCCTAGGCGCGCTAATACTTGCGAGCAAAGCGAGCTGCGCGCGAAGCGCGACATGAGAATGTGCCCGCGAAGCGGGCAGATTTTTTTTGTTATCGTTCATTGATTTTTGTCATTTGTCAGTTGCATTGTTCCAACTTGTGTCAAGATATGGGTTGCTTCCGTGAATGTCATCAATTAAAATAAATCTTTGCGTTTTGCGACAAGCATTAATATGTTACTTTTATTTGACCAGGAAAATTGGGAAAATTGACCGAGAAAAACGGGAAAACGATCGGAAATTCGAAATCGTACGCGAAATAGACACCCCGATCCTGATCTGTGAATTTCGAAAAAAGAAAATGAACAATTGGGCGAAAGGCGATCAGCGCCGCAGTTTCACATTTCTTCCGCAGAGACAAAAGTTGGAAACTGTCGGCAAAGAAAACATCCACTGGGGGCAAAGAGGCGCTGATGTATCAAAAAAACATGGTTGCCTATGGGATCTGGCATGCATATGATTATTATTAGTCCCAACACCTTTATTCAAGTAAAGTATAATTTAAATGTGATAAAAAGGTTGGTATTCTCTCTAAAAACATTTCGAGGGTATGCTGTTGCAACGCCGTCTTCCAGAAAAATGATCCAAGGTAAAAGAGCGATCAATTCTGATTTTATAATCATGTGTGGCCATCAGGTCTCGCATTGCAACTTTAAATTCCCAATAATCATAATAATCGTGATAGCCTCCTGACATGATGAGATTATATATTTAATGCTTTCACGATGATCCATTCTGATGAAATAAGAAATAACACCACAGCCTGAAAACCTTAGTTTTAGGCCAGTCCTAAAGATGCAAGCTGCAACGTTCGCGAAACGTCGACAAATTTTGTAGTTTTTTGTACACGATCGAAACCCGAGATACCTTATTTCATCATAATAAGAGATTATTTAATTCATATTATTTAGCATAATGTGGCCTATGTGTGCGAAAAATGAGATGTATGGTTACCGTAGTGGCCTTTAGTGCTGAATAAAAAACAATAAATCTTTGTAAATTCTTTTCAATTCACTGGAAATCGATATTCTTTCTATGTTAACTCAAAGTGGATTATAGTAAACTATTATTATGTATCCCATTGCTTAGAACAGGCAGAGATTTATAAGGACTTACGCGCAGACTCGCGTCCTCCTGTGGAAGTACGAAAAAGGAGAGAAGGTCTGTCGTGTACCCCGGTAGCGTAATTGGTAACGCCACACTCATGTATAGTGGCGAACCCCGGTTCGAATCCGGGCTGCGGCATATTTTTTCTCATTTCTCTGAAATAATTCTTTGACCAGTAATCGGCAAAATTTTGGTCTTAAATCAATGGATTAATTACCCTGGTCGACAAAATAACATCTTTCGTTCTTAAATGATCAATGATTCTGGAAATTCAGAAACAGAGTTCTAAAGGTTATCACTGGCATCGTAAATGTGCGCTGAAATGATATTTTTGGGGTTTCGTAGCCCCAAACAGGAACCCTTATGGTATCTGTCGAGTGTCCGTCCATTGTATAGAAAAAAGGAGTAAGGAGTTATAAGGGGTAGAAGGTTGACATTAGGAGAATTTTGGGGGCGGGGAGGTAAGGGAATGAGATAATGTGGTAGGCGGAGTAATATGTGGGGGAAATAGATAGAAGATTGGGAAGGGGGAAGGGGGAATCGGAGAAAGAATTTGTGTGTGCATTTCGTCTACTTTTAGTAGTTTCGACTACCCGTTTATGATAAATTGTCAAAATTATCTCCCTCAATAAGTTTAACTGCAAAAGGATTAAATATCCATTATTGAACATTATTTCTACCGACTTGTTATAATTTTTTTTTGATTAATTTGTGAACCATTAGAATGAAATCCGAAAAATGATTTGCTTGCTGCATGAGGTAAAAGTCCATACTATGAAACATTGTCCTAGTTTATGAAACATATGTTAATATTCTAAAATTTCAAATAATTTATAACTTATTCAGTACCCATAACATTCTATTAAAGATTTTTAGCAACTAAATTATTGATTAGATTAACTTATTTCTGTAATTACTTTAAAATTCAGAGAAATGAAAATAAAATGCCCGTTCCAGGTTGCATTAAAAAAACAACCTTGTTGTTTCTTTTGTAGTAAAACAGTGACGTTTATTATTGCTATTGTTTTAATTTTTCGAGCTACGTATATAAGATATAAACATACTTGAAACATGTTAATCTAAAGCTTGACTTATTATTTACCTACTGATAACGAATCTCAAGTAGTTTAATTAATTAGTTTAATTTTATTATCCGTAATTATGGAAGAGAAACATGTGAGACTAATAATTATTCAGGTTCTTGTCAATAATCTTTAATTATTTATAAAAAAGTAACACAAAGGTTAATACAGTGTAAGTTTCCATAAATTTCAATTTGGGTAAGTACCTAGAATTGAAAATTTCATATAAATAAAAAACTAACCTTAAAAATTTGTAAGCTGCATAATAAATATTGTGCTTTATGAATTAAATCAATAATCAGTTTGCTTTAGATAATATGGGAGAAGAAAAAAATGCTGTTACCACTGGATGCAAAGCTGTATAGGCTTATATCCTTTTGATCCTTCTGCCATTGACTATCGTATATTTATTAAAAGAAAAAATCTCAAACAACAGTTGCTGAAGGAAAAACGCACGAGAAATTAAGTGAAAATTAACAAAAACATTTATAAACCTCCGAGAACAATTTATCAAAGGATGTTTTGGAGGAATTTAAGGGTGCTTGGTTCAATCTGACATGGCCTGAGGATTTGCAAATGAGAGTCTTGTACCAATACTGGCTTGATATCAGTGTAAAAACTGGTAAAAAATTGATAACACTTCATTATAATCGAAATTTTAACGATATATACATTCATCATTTTTGTAGATAATTATTTTGTTGAATGAATGCATTTTTTGGGTCAACCGTTTTCCAAATTTTTTTGCTGGTTTTTTTTTTATTAGTAGATGTTCATATCGATATCTTCATTTTAATGATTTTTTAGTATAATGTTTCTAATTTGGTATCCATAGGTTTCCACGAAAAGAATAGACCAACTGACAAAGAAGTGACGTTTGTGAATTTAAATATTAATAGAAAAAGACAAGAACAGTCCAAAAATAATTTGATTAATAATCAAGCCAACTAACGATCACATGAATCTTAACGATAATGTTCTAATGAAGAGTTTTCTGCTCTGATAAATAATCAGATTCTCAACAAAGCAGCCTCTCCTGATGAAAGTAGTAATTCAAATCTGATAAATTTAGCTGATGATTTGAAACAGGTGTGTCCAACGCAAGGTTGGCGCGCTTCTCCTTCCTTCCCCTTCTCCGAGCGCTTCATCGAAAATTCTCTTCTCGTTTCGCCACAGGCTTCGTCTGACTACGCCTGACCACGCCTACTTGCGCACAATGTTCACACAGCCCGGTCGCCGAGGACCCCTTTCCACATCCCGCTCACCCCATGAACACATCAAAAGTGACAAGAGGGGGGATTGACGAAAGACAGTTATTTACACCGTTGCTCACGCGTTAGACACCTCTGATTTAAAACATTAAGGAGGTGAAGAATTATTATTTGATTCGAATGTCTTGGTCGCTAATAATTGGACAGATTTCCAAACAACTTAGGAAACAATATTTCATACTTAATTGGTATTCAAGAAAATAAACTAATTGTAAATTCAATTCTAATTAAATCTTGTTTTTATGTCTTGATTAATAATCCGCAGATTTGGAACTGTTCTTGTCATACTTATTTTGTGAGTGAAGGTTTATGTATTACTTGTAGATTCGTATAATTTTCAAGTCCAACTGTATTATTACCTAGTAATTATATAAAACAATTTACGGTACTATTTTGAGTCCCATAATTTGGGACACACCTGATGGAGCACCCGTACATGTTGGGTTGAACTGTTTCATAAATGCGGCCATAAGTACTTATCTTCTTTTTTATTTTATCTATTATTATTTTCAATTAAAATTCACTTTGTAATAATAATTTTTGCTATAGTAGATATAAGGTAAACAATCATTTTGAAAAAGTTAGAGTTTATAACTCTACTTTCTTTTTAATAATGTAAAATATACCTTATCGAAATCGTGAATTGTTTTTCGATAAACGAAATTTCTACATTCACTCTACGCTCTATTCATGAGTATTAAAAAAGCTCATATTTCACGCACACATAAATCACATTGTCGTCTCTACTTCTTTTTTAGTTCTAACGAATAAATCATTTTTTTATGTATCAATGTATGTCACGTGATACACGAATATATACAAAGATATATGAATGTTTTGAGAAATGAAAGGAATCATTAAGAAAAACTCACCTTCTTCATGAAGGACATCACGTTGGTGGGCAACATTCTGGCGGTTTTTTTCTTGCAGTTTGGATGAAAGAAAACCCGAGTTCCTGCCTTAGGCAAATCTCACACTTCTTGACCTACCGCCAGTCCTGATGAATGCACAAAGTCGCAAGCCAGAAGTTCTGAAATGGCTGCGCCTTTTTATTGCGAGCCACTGTATTTCACTTCACATTTCTGGAATTTGTAATTGCTTCGCAAAAAAATTCGAGCCACCCGGCTCCCCAAATTCATGCGAGAGCATGCCTCTCGCGCTCAATTTGTCCACTTTTTCTCTTCCTAATTAGACTCAATTTCCATATAATTAAACTCTTGAAATCCGTTTTGAACCTCTGAAACAGAATAGATAACAATAAATTAATTTCATTTTATCCATAACAGTCATTTGTTAATTTAGAAATACTTTTAGAAGTTGATTAACAAATCTGTAGTCATAATCTCATTATTTTTTCGTATCAACGCAACAAGTTTTTCCATTTGGATCAATTTGATTTATCAGATTGCATAGAGGGAAGCAAACAATGTTCAATTCGATCCATTTTCTTGATTGTAGGATTCGTACGCGGATTATTCGTACTCGCAAAACAGAGGGACGATCGTATGAAGCTGTGCTGTGGACACCTGTGTATCTAATTGCATTCACATAAAAAAAACTCTGACACGCTGGTCATAATTTCAAGCGACCTGACCTAGCCGTACCGGGAACACTTTATTTCGTTTGTTACGCTTGACACCAAAAATTACTAAGCGTGGATGTTATTTGCCGCTCAGCTGCCCTGCACTGTATTCATATTTCCACTTAAGCTGCAAAAAACACCTACTATCCTACTATCGTACCACCAGAGAAATTAATAGAATGTTTCACTCGCTGCTGAGTTGGATTATGTGGCTCCACAAGAGGGTGGTCCAAAAAAATTTTTTTCGAATTTTTGTGCAAAACGCCAGGAAATTTTTCCGAATCTACAAAAACCTAAACGCATTTTTTTTCAAATATTTAAAGGTGGCGCAAGCCCCATGAAGTTTAACACCTATTTCCCATAAGAAAAAAAGACGTTTTTGTAATTTTTTTTCAGAATTCTCAATATCACGTGAGTTGAGTTCAAAATTCACCATTTCTCGTCACAATCAGTCACAGAATCCGAATAAAATATTACTTTTCAAATATCACCCCAATAAGTCCCTAAAATAGGGACTTATTGGACTTACTATAGGGTCCCTAAAAACCCCCATAAGTAAAAAAAAACGGGTTTTTCGAGTTTTTGGCGCTTATTATGATTTGTTGCGGGGTTCTTAACGCAGATTGTTCCAAATACATGAAACACTACTTTGTTCCGATAATTAGATGTTTATTTTAATTGTTTAAAGAATTTATTATTGTTTTTAGCAACTTTCTCTTAGAAAAGGATTAGAAAGTCAAGGTTTTTTCTGAATCCTCCAACTTATTCTCAATGTTTCAGTTAAAAAGAGGTATTAACCAAATAAACTTAACGAAAATAATTTTTTAAACATTTTGTTATTAATTATAACAATTTTCTCTTAAAATAATGCTACAAAGTTGCGGTTTTTTCTGAAATTTTCAACTTTTTGTCCACTTTTCACCTGAAGTAAGTAATTATTTTATTTAATTTAGCAAAATTAATTGTTTAAACAAATTTTAAATATTTATAGCTATCTTCTTCTAGATTGTTACTGCATAGTTGCGGTTTTTTTTCCTGAAACTTTTAACTTTTCATCACTTTTAAATCAAATGATAGAAACTTGCGGTTTTTTCTGAAATTTCAACTTTTTGCCTACTTTTCACTTGAAGTGAGTTGATATTTGATTTAATTTAACATAAATAATTGTTTAGACAAATCATTATTGTCTTTCTTCTCTTAGATTACTGCTAAAAAATTGCGGTTTTTTCTAAACTCTTAACTTTATGTCCTCTTTTCACTTAGTGAGGTAATAATTAATGCGAGTTAAGAAACATGCTTATCTAAACAATTTATTATCGTTTATAACCATTTACTCTCAGAAAAGTGCTATGAAGTTGTGTTTTTTTTTTTAATTTTCAACTGTGCACTGAATGGAATTTGAATGAAATTCAAATAAATTGAATTAGATTAATTTGATTCCATTGTTGTTTAAATTAGATTGTTTTCTATTTACAATTTTTTTTTAAATATCAACCATTATTAGTCAAAAATTCGAAATTATTGGTTGGAAGTTGAACTACTTTTTGAAAAATTCCATTTTCGCGTTAAAGATCCATAATTTTAGTAAAAAATTCGAAATTCAAATTTCACTAATGAATTCAGCTTTTCTTTGTTTTAACTAATTTTCTTTAAACATTGGAAAAAGAACAAAAATAATTAACTTAGAACAATACACTAAGATTTAAAATATGATTCTCTCTAATGTTTATTTATTATTTGTTCACAACTAAAAAGGTAAAGCAAAGTTAAACATTTCAAAAAAAAGCGCAACTTTTTAGCATCCATCTAAGTTGAGATAGCCATTAACAATAATAATCTTTTTGAACAATTTCTTTTGTTAAACTAAATCAAATATTAATTCACTTTAAGTAAAAAGTGGGCAAAAAGTTGAAAATTTCAGAAAAATTGCAAGTTCTTATCATTGAGCAAGAAGAATCTTATTAGCAATGATAATGAATTGTTTAAAGAATAATTTTTTTAACAAAAATAATGATTACTTTAATCTAGTTGAAAAGTGATAAAAAGTTAAAAATTTCATGAAGAAACCGCAACTCTATAGTATTAATCTAGAAGAAGATAGCTATGAGTATTTACAATTTGTTTAAACAGCTATTTCTGCTACATTAATAATAACTTACTTCAAGTGAGAAGAGAAAAAAAAGTGGAAAATTTAAGAAAAAACCACAATTTTGTAGCATTGTTCTAAGAGAATATTGTTATAATTATTAGAAAATTGTTTAAACAATTATTTTTGGGTAATTTATTTGGATATTACATCTTTTCAACTGAGAAGTAGACAAAAATTTGAAAACTTTGAAAAAAAACCGCAACTTTGTAGCATTATTCTAAGTAAATATTGTTATAATTAATAAAAAAATTCTTAGGCAATTCATTTTTGTTAAATATACTTCATCATCACCTCGCTTTAACTGAAATGTTGAAAATAGGTTGAAAAATTCAGAAAAAACCTTGACTTTTTAACCCTTTTCTAAGAGAAAGTTGCTAATAAGAATATTAGATTTTTTGAACAATGACTTTTTTAACATGAATTAATTATTCCTGAAATCTAATTGAAAAGTGATAAAAAGTTAGAAATTTCAGGAAAAAACCGGAACTATATAGTAATAATCTAGAAGAGAATAACTATAAATATTTACAATTTTTTTCAACAATTATTTTTGCTAAATTAAATTAAACAATCACTTACTCTAATTGGAAAGTGGACTAAAAGTTGAATATTTCAGAAAAAACCGGAGTTTCTTAGCATTATTCTAAGAAAATACTGTTATAAATAATAACAAATTGTTTAAACAATTATTTTTGTCAACTTTAATCGATTATTACCTCACTTCAACTGATAGTTTGAAATAAGTTAAAAAATTCATAAAAAACCCAGACTTTTTAACCCTTTTCTATGAGATTGTTGCTAAAAACAATGATAAATTGTTTGAATAATTTAAATAAGCATCTGATTATCAGCATAAAGTAGTATTTCAAGGATTTGAAACAATCTGCGTTAAAAGAAACCGCAAAAAAAATCATAATTAAGGCCGAAAAACTCGAAAACCCCATTTTTTCACTTATGGGGTTTTTTTACCCTCTAAAACAGACTTAGTGGGGTGATATTTGAAAAGCAATATTTAATTCGCATTCTGTGACTAATTGTGAAGAGAAATGACTAATTTCGAACTCGATTCACCTAATATTGAGAATTCTGAATATACAAAAACGTCTTTTTTCTCATGGGAAATACGTGTTAAACTTCATGGGGCTTTCGCCACCTCTAAATATTATTTTTTTCAAAAAAAAAATGCGTTTATTTTTTTGTATATTCGAACAAATTTCCGGGCGTTTTGCATAAAAATTCGAAAAAAAAGTTTTCTAATGCATTTTGGGACCACCCTACTCCATAATCATTTTGTCACTGAATATAAAATAATAAATTATGCAAGTTGAATTTAAGAAGCCAAGAATAGAGAAATAAATGAGAACAAGGGTAGATGTGATGTTGCAATGACGTCTCAAATCTTTGGGTCAGGACCAAGTAAACCTTAATCTCCCAAATGGGGTCAAAGGATAACGAGGGTATCCACTTTTATGGTCTTGTACGGAATAATTCTTGGCCACAATGCAGGAGAAAAAAAAAGATTATCCCTGGCAACTAGCAGACACATCCTAATACAGATTTTCCAACGATAAATAATTGCACCCTGGGGCTAATAAATTAGTTTCTACCTTCATTTGAGAGAAATTCTTCGCAGCGGAACCATTAATATCCCAGATAGTATGGCATTCTGAACATATATTTCTCATTCAGCATACAAAAAAAAAAAGATTTTAATTTTCTGGGCCCTGGAGGAATTAGATCTTTTAGAAGGCTTTTTCATTTGAACCTTAATTGTTAGATGTGATGTTACATAGTACTTTTTCCTCCAAAAAAAGTAGAATACGAACTTGGTTGTACTTTTGGAATTTCGTTGCGACACAGGACGGAAATAAAAGTGGTTTTGCGGGAGTCCACCTAGAGGGTATAGCTTATTCAACCCCAGGTCATTTTACGCTAAGAAAATGTTTCCTGAAGAAACTAAATAAAATCGCGTACCACCCTAGGACACCTTGTAAGTCCTAGTCCTCCTGAGAATAAAAAGGCGCCATAAACTTTTGTTCGCTGAGGTGCTTACGTCCTGCTGCTTTGCGAAATTAGTAAGTGAAAGGTCGTCCTTTTCCGTGGGGTAATTCGTTTTTCTCGTAAAAGCACAGCGCGAAGAAGCTGTCACGGGGAGAAAAGAGGAAGAGATATAGATTCTTGAGATAGAACTTGACGCGAGCAAAGAACACTTCCTTTATGAAAAAATTGTGATCTTACTTCATTTAGAAGCAAATCTTTTACATTTCAAAGTATTCGAATTCAAAGAATTGAAATTTACAGGGTGGCGACTTGACCGGGAAATGATCGTAAATATCATTTAAAAAACGGGAAACTACTTGACTCAACCTAGACTAATAAAAATTCTACCGAAAAAATTAGTGAAATGACCGCTTTCTGTTTATGAATCAAAAAGATATCTTATTATTTGATTTCAGGAATATAACGTTCCTTTATTCTGATTCTCAAAGTATTCGAATACATCTATACTTTATGAGAGGAAGAATTTTCATTTTTCTTTTCCATTATAAGAAAGAAGTTTTGCAAATTTGTTGCTATATGAGATTTTTTTGGCTGACTCAAATTTGATAATCAAATTGATGATAGCCCAAACATACAAAAAGAATGATTACCTAAATTAAAAAAAAAAATATTGATCACGTTTGATCAATTTGCTTCTTCTCATTTATCCGACTTGGGACAGGAAATTTCAGAAAATAATTATAGTTTTTACTTTAGGGCAGGGAGTTTCAGTGGAGAAGTATAATTTCATTTGGGAGAGAAGACTCAAAAATTGTGACGAATTTTGAATTGGAGGAACGTTTTTTTTTAATTCCTCTCTTCTAAATCCGAATTATATTTAGTTTAAAAAGTTTCCGTTCCATGTCCGAAATTCCCTGTTCCAAATGAAATTATACTTCTTCACCGAAATTTTCTGCCCAAAAATAAAAACAACAAAGAGAGTACTTTAAGCAGCCTTTGGAGTAGAAGTAGTATTCCGAAGAAGAAATATTTCTGAATTATGATAGAGAGCTTGTTTACATTGTTCATGAAATTCTTCCTTTTTGAGTTAAAAAATCCACTACTTGTTTGATTTTCAAACTTGTTTATTGAATATCAAATTTTCTTGTTAAAGTTGCATTCTTTCGATTCAAAATTCTTCTCTGGTTGAAATTTTAACCACTTTGTTAAAAATCAATTCATTTTTCTTCTTGAAAATTCAAGTATTTAGTTGAACATTGGTTTCTGTATCTGAAAATTGAAGTATTTCTTTGAGAACTTATGTACTTCATGGAAAATTTACGTTTTTTGTAAAAAATTATTCTCTAAGGCCGAAAAGTCATCTTTTTGCTTAAAGTACATCTATCCATGTGAAGTGCAATCATTATACCTGAAAATTCAACAGTTCGGTTAAAAATCAATTTCTCCCGCTGAAAATTTAACCGTTCCATTTTTAGTGGGAAATTGATCTTTTCTAGTTCAAAATTCGACAATTTGGTGAAAATTTGTCTTTTTAAATTGAGAATTTGATTATTTTGTTCAAGCTTTACATTTTTTGTTGAAAATACAGTTTTTTGTAGAAAATTATATTTCTCTTCGGAAGTTAATATTCTTCCTCAGAAATTCTTTTTTATGGTTAACAATTCAAGTTCTACAGTCAAACATTCTTCATTTTAGTTGAACTAGATCTAGTTGAAAACTCTTATGTTTGGTTTATAATTAATTTTTTGTGCCAAAAATGTAACTGTTCCCTTTTTGATGAAAATTCAAGTATTCAGTTGAACAATGATTTTTGAATTTGAAAATTAAACTATTTCTTTGAGAATTTACGTGCTTTGTGGAAAATGCACCTTTCTTGTTGAAATTAATCTTCATGGTTAAAACTTAATCTTTTTCACATAAAATCCTTTTTTTCGGGTTGACGATTCATAATTTTACCTAAAAATTCATCAGTTTGATTTGAAAGTATTTTCTTCAACTCAAAATTTGAATGTTTTATTTTCAGTGAGAATATTGATCTTTTCTGGTTAAAAATTCAACAATTTGCGTGAAAATTCGTCTTTGTGAATTTAGAATTGAATCATTTCGTTTACAATTCACATATTTTGTTGGAAAATCCATTTTTTGGTAGAAAATTATCTTTTCCTTCTGAACTTAATATTCTTCCTTACGTTTAACAACTGAAGGTTTACACTTAAACATTCATCATTCATTCGAAGATTAATCTGGTTGTAAATCTTATGTTCGGTTTGAAATTAATTTTTTAAGACAAAAATGTCACTATTCCATTTTTGTTCGAAAATTTACTATTTTGATATTTCAAATTTCAACCGTTTTGTTTTAAAATCAAACTTTTTGGTTGAAAATTAATTTTTTGTCAAAAATTGAACTTCTATAGTTCAATTCCAATTTGAAAATCGTCCTTCTGGTTGAAACTACAAC
>WSXT02090214.1:0-11739 GCA_011762715.2 Neuroterus valhalla
AGGGATGAAAATCCGAAACAGGCGATCGCAAACTGGCGCCAGGCGAAATGTATGGCGTGCGGTCTCCTTGTAGTACTCGTGCTTATGACTTTGCAATGTTTGGAATTGAATAGTTTCAGGTTACATTTTCGAAAATTCCACAGTACAATTTTTTTCACTTTTATAATTTTAATTTTCGAGGATTTTAAATTGAATATGTTCTAAACGAAAGAGTTTAAAAATTCAATAATTTCGAAATATATCAATCTCCGAATAGAAAATTGAAAATTTTCGAAGAGAGTATTATTTCCAGATTATAGGAATTCAAATTATGTGACTTCTGATTAAAAGCACATTGCAAATTTTTAGTTGTAATATGATGTACTTTTTTCTTTTCCCTTGAATGAGGTTATACAATCTTGGACGTTTTTGAATTAAGTCTTTTTCGAAATGCTTTGATTCAGAGGTTTATTCAGAAATTTTCATATTTGACAGATAGTAATTAAACCTATTCAATTTCAAATTGAGAGACTATGAATGCGTAATCAATCTATGAATTTCTAATCGAAAATTATTCAATTGTGTTGTTTTTTGTGAAATTTCAATCTGCAATCATTGAATATTTGAAGATAATAATTTCAAATTATTCAGCACAGCTGATGAAAAAGTCACTTCTTAAATACGTAAACACTTATCTTCTTTTTTGATTTAATAGAAAATTCTGAAATTTTCTTAAGTTGTCGCGAGTTGAAGTGAAAGAGGAGATCATTCTTTGATTGTAAGAAAAACGAGTTTCATATCATTTCCGGGATGTGTAAAAGATACAAAATATATTTTCCGGTAAGAAAAAGATGCGCAATGAAATTTTGTATTGAAGTGTACTTTTAGGAATTGGAAATTCTGGACCTTATTTTCGGAAGGCCAGGGATCACCTTGCTCTCCGAAAAATATTTTTACGGGCCCTCCTTTGATGATCCAGCAGCTCAATTGACGAACCCAGCACTGCCACGAAATAAATAGAGGATCAGAAGTACGGGTGCGAAAGAGACATTTCGGAGGAACAGCTATCCTTGTCTCGCCATGGCGAGCGAGAACAGTTGCGAAAGGGACGGATTGGACTAGCCATGCGGAAACATACTGGAAACTATCAATTTCAGTCCGGAATATTTAATTAGGCCTCATTGGGCTGATCAAGACAAGGTATGAATGCATGGATATAAAATTTGAACCCTTGAAAAAAGCTGGTTAAATTTTTTGTCGTGGCAAAGGCTGCGTTTAATTCATATAAACAAATGAAAAACGCGTTCCGGTCGGTAAAATTATTAAATAATTATTAATTTGAAAGAGAACAAACAACTTTCCAAACGCGAGATAATAAGGGGTTCAAACAGAAGAATGAATAAACAGTTTTGTTTTGAAAAAAAGTGCAGGAAGTGAGAATCAGGCGTTCGACTTCGCGTTCACCAACCAAGCGCTCTACCACCTGAGACATCTGCCGTTGAATTTAATATTACACCAGGTACATGAGCATCCGCACAAAATTCCTTAAGTGCACTTCTCTCAGAAATGGCTGAAAATTGCGCCGTTTTGATTTTCCTCAGGAAACCTCTACTAGGTGTCCATCACTGGGGAGAGTATCGATCAAAACAAAAATCAGGTGACCTGAAGGTTCCCTGTAAGTCAACCGTAATAACTGGTTTTATTATCAGAACCTCGTGCACCCGAATCACCAGAAAAATGCCTGTAAATACATTACAGTTCTTCTTACCGGAAATTTTGATTAAGTCAACCAAAAAATCTCCAAACGAAATTTATTTTAGTGAAGCATTCCGAAAATGCTACTAATAAGTATTTCGCAATCCTTCATCTCAAACTTGTTATTTGATAAGCGTGGAGAATATGGAGGTTTAGTAAAATATTGTTTAATATTTCTAACTTCTTCTGAGAAAAAAAAGGCGAAATTGTAAAACTCGTATATAATCTACGTCACTTCGCGAACATAACATATTCGCAAATCACGGCTCCACAACGGAAAAACGAAAAGTAGACTCATCACGCGTTAGAGTGACGGTACCGGGGGTTGTTGGTCCTCAAACCAGAAGCTAATAAAATCCAGTTCGAACCAGATTTGAAGCGACGTTTGACAAGGAGAACGTAAACACTCAGGACCGTATGTATAGTCTCTGAACCGGCGCGTGAATACGTGCGTCGCAAGTCGCCAAGTAAACAACTTCTAACCTTCGCATTACGGCACTGCCTTTTCGAGCTTGTAGGGCCGTCATCTGAGGCTCGGGGGAAAGACAGAATCACTCGAGCATGAACAGCCGACAAACTGGCACTGCGACGAGTGGCACTTTAACGCGTGATGTGTGTATTCACAGAAATATAACTAGAAATGTCATGTACACCATCTTACACCAAAAACAATAAAGAACCAGAATCAGATAGTTGAATCATTTAGTATCAAAAAGAAATTAGTTTGATAACAAGTACTTCAATAAGATTGTAATTGATCGAGTACATCATAAAAAGTTAATACAAGGTGATGCATTACATTTTTGCTGATAAAAATTAATAGGACAATGCATCGAATCCTTCGTCTTATTTGACTTTTGAATGATGACAAAAAATAGTCATAGTTTATCTCATACGAAAAAAAATGTATTCGATCACAAGTTATAGTCGAAAAAGTCATAAACACGAGGAATTTAATTTTTCTCTAGATTCCCACAACACTCAAATGCTGAACTCGGAATCATATTTCAAGTGGATCAAAGTCTATTTCAGTTTCTTATCCGCAATAAGCGTGTAAAGTCCCTATAACAGCCCTAAAAAAATAGGCATTATAGACCCTGTTACCGACGCGTGCTGTTTGTGATTTCATATGTTTGCACATGTATAGATAATATCGGAGTTTTCTTTGTGTGCGTACGGGTTTTATCTTCAAAATGTACGCATCCAAGCAAGTCTTATAACTCGTGAATTATTTCTCGCTAGGTTCGTATGGAGCGCGCTGTTTCCATAGTTACCAGATTACCAACTTCTATATCAAGCTTGAATTTTGTTGCCAGTTTCATAAACCCAATTCCCTTTATTTGATATCGTTTTTTCCAAAGTAACTCATTTCTAGACCATTCAATGACATGAGCAAATAGGTAAGCAAATATTGTGAGCCTTTCTGGAAAAATATCTCCTTGAATATTTTCTTCGACGGAAAGAACAATTTCTGGAACATTCAATCAAGCATGTGGAAGAATGCGTGGACTTTGTTTTCTTGTGGAAAGATGAAAGACAATCGTAGAATATTTTTAAAATTTCGTAGAATTTTTATACATCTCTTCTAATGTAGAAACAACTTCTCTCTAGAAGGTAGAAGATTGTACCTATTGCGATACAGTTCCAACGAGTAGAGGCAATAAATTTTTTTTTCGAGACTATCTTGTGGAAAATAAATACTTTGCATTGTGAACCTTGATAGCGATCCATGAGATAGCAGGAAAAAAGTATAAAACTCCCAATGTAAACTTTCAAAATTCATCAGATAAATTACGTCCAATCTTTTGAATTACTGCTTTAATCAGTTTCTCCGATCCTAATCATGCCCTAACCGGAACTATTCCTCTTCGTTCAAACATTGAAAATAAAAAAGGAATTCTAATTTTCACCCGAAGTTGGAAGTTTCTTATTATTTCTACCTCAAATCTCAACTGATAAGCTTGAAAATTTTCAACAAAGATCTGGAACATTTATGGGATAATCTTCGAAATTCTTCTTTTTCCTCAAGATTCTTCTGATTTCGTACCCAAAATTGAACTCGTAATATCGTTCACTAAAATTGAGATCATTACTCATAAGTCGAATTTCTTGAGGAATATATTATTGGAATTGGTAAAATGATGGGATTCAATGTTTAAAATGTTGTCTCTAATTGAAGCTGATATATTGTAACAGAAAAAAATACAAAATCGGAGTAGCGGGTCCAACAATATGGATGTCCAGAATGTTTTTTTCCACAAATTTGTATGTGATGAGAGTTTTTGGGTCACTGATTCTGAATTTGATTCCCAATGTTCCGAATCGGTTGAGCGGATCCAATTTTGCAGCCAAAATTATAACATTTTGTATTTGCTTGTTTGAACCTCAGGATCAAGCTCGCAGACCAGCGCCTGGAATCGTTATGCTGCTGTGCATTCGGAAAGACTTCCGGGAACAATGCAATCTGGAAGGCAAAGCAAACGAAAGTTGTTTGTATACGTTCCTGGATTAATGTATATCTCAATGTACGACGCATATGTTTGGGATGGTCGTGGTACCAGACGCCTTGTTTCGGGTCCTATACAAATCTCAGATGACTATCAGAATGTGATAGCAAGCGGTGATAATGTCTTTGGAATCAGTGACAGTGATGGACGTGTTCGAAAATTTATTTATGGATCTGGCTATGCAAGATTAGGTTTGAGGGACTCATACGATCCTACGATCTTGCATGATGGAGAATTAGAGCATTTGGAAACATTTTTGAGCGGATATTAGTTAGGGTAGAAGAAGCTCAATGAAAATCCATTCGAAAAAAATTATTATAAAAACTAAAAGCACAAAACACAATCCTTAGCAACAAAAGGACGCGCTTTGATACCTCGCGAAGTTTCTGTTACATAACTTTCAATCAAACCAACAATAAACTTGAGATACGTGAATTCAAGTTGAAATTTATTCCAACGAACCTATTAATCAAATTCAAATTATAAAACACGTTTCCTAACAACAAAGGCACACACTTTGATACCTTGAACAGTTTCTGTTGCATCACTTTTCATTCAACTAACAATAAACCTAACATACGTGAATTCAAATAAACATTGATTTCGAAACATTTATTATTAAAACTAAAAGTACGAAACACGTTTTCTAATATCGAAGGCACAAACTTTCATGCTTCGCAGAGTTTCTGTTGCATAACTTGAAATAAAAGATGCAACAAACTGAATATTCTTGAAACCAAGTAAACTGTCTTTCTTCAGAAAAATATTGGCAAGATTGAAATAAAAATGCACCTTCTCCAATAGCCTGAGTCAGTTACTTTGATTCAAGAAGATTTTTTGTTACATAACTAGTAACAAAACTAACAGCAAGCTAAATTTTTGTGAAGAAGGTATCAAATAGTTTCTCTTGAAAATTCATAGGCAGGGATAGAAAAAAACACCTTTTCCAACAAGAAAACTCACACACTTAGATTCCTTGCAGATTTTTGGTTACATGATTCGTAACAAAACTTAAAATCAACCAAAACTTCGGTAATCCAAGGTTAGTTTCTTTCTTACAAACTTATCAGAGAAATCAAAATTACAAATACGTGTCGTGAAAACATAGGCGCACAATTTAATTCCTTGCAGAGTTACCAACAAAGGCATACAACTTTATTTTTTAAAGAGTTTCTTTCACATAACTAGTAGAGAAAATTGATGAGAAAGGAAAAAAAAACGCCTCTTCTAACGGCAAGAGTCACACACTTTGACTCCTTGCATAGTTTCTGTTACATAACTTGTGATAAAACTAACAACATGCCTAATCACCGTAAAGCCCAAAAAACAGTTTTTCTTTATTTATAAGAAAAATCGAAATAATACAATACTCATCTCCACAAGGAAGAATACTCTTCCTGATTCACGCAGAGTTTCTCACCCATACGTTGTACACAAATGAAAAAAAACGGTTAACCCCAGTTAGAGTTCTTCCTTGTTAATTTTGAGCAAGATTAGGAAAGATGCAGCAACTCTTCTTGCTATTAAAATTCCACCTTCCGATTCTTCGCATAGCTGTTGAGTATCAGCTGAATTTTATGGCTTTTTTTTGGTTAGAAAATAAAGAACCTCTGTAAACAGAAACTGTATTGGGCAAATGAATATAATGCAGTATTTTCCGAATGCGAGGGAAGTTTAGATAATTCCTATCTGCGCTGACCTGTGTCCTCTTCCAGGAAATAAATAAAAGTTTTTCATCAAAACAAAACTTCACATGTTGTATTTCTCAATAAAAAGACTACTCAAAGAACTCAAGCAACTCAAATCCTAATCATGCCACCGAAAGTTTATCACCAGATTAAAACCTTGCTGCTTGTATTTAGGATAAAAAAATTTGTACAAACAGCTTTTAAGATTCAAAATGAAATCATGCCACCGGAATGTAGAAATCGTCAACCCTGCACGTGATATTTGGAAGATAGTTGATCATATCTGTTTTTGAGATTCAAACTGATGCTTCACCATTTTATTCTGTTGGATTTCTATAGAGGGAACATTATATTTCAACCAACGAAGATGAAATAATACCAGAATCTCTAAATGGAATGGAAAAGACTGCAACAGAAAGAAACTCAAATTTCCTGCAGAAGAAGATGACTTTTTTGCCAAAATGTATATTCCTAATCCACAAGAACAGATTTTCGCCCCTGAAAACACGAATTCCCTACAAGAAAGTTAACTCCTTAAGCGCAGAACATAACTTTTCAAGAAGTCGGTTGGAATGACAAAAAAATAATAAAAATTTACGTAATAAACTATTTTATTGTATTCATTGTCTTTCCTCTTTCGTGTTGGAGCACCTCTGTTCTCTTTACAATAAGTTGCATAAGTGCCTTTGAATAATTATTCTAACTTGATTGGAACGCTTGAAAACTACTTTTCCTGCTACTTGCTTTTATTTAGATCCTATTTTCGCATGCTCAAGCTTCCAGGTCTTTCGTTTCCTCTTACCATCTTTAATTTTAATAGTTTTCTCAACTTTTACTTCTTATATTTTCCCCAATCATTTTACCAGAGAAACCTTTGGCTTTTGTTTTCCGAAGTTCTTCCAGTCTCCTGATCCATTCTACTTCCTGACAACTTCCATCGAGTATTCCTCTTTCAGCGCATGTTCCCACGAATCCGCTTCAAAACCTCACAGTCGACAAATTTTCTCTCATTCTGATCCTTCTGTATTGCTTCTCTCCTCCAGGAATCTTTCAGACAATTTTTCCACTCTCTTTTTCTTCTCTTACCCTCATATTTCTACTACATCGCAACCGACTCTACTCTATTTTATCCCTTCTATTCCTAAAGTATTTTATCTTGATCTTACTAAGGTTACCCGTTAAATCTCTTTGTCTGACGTACTCTCCAAACCAGCTCAACATCAAATTCAGTCCTCTTTTGTTCTTTCCTAATAGTAAAACATCGTCCGCATATGCTTCAGAAAAAAGTTATTGCTACCCAAGGTCGAACCTTCTTTCCCTTTTTCCTCGAGCTTTTAGGTCCACAAATGACGTTACAAGTTTCCTCTTTTTCATCTCTAGAATCTTATGTAAATATTATCAGTTGTTCCCAGTCCTTTCTCCAAACACGTGCCGTTGTGTGTGATACATCTTTTCTCTTCTACCTGACTCTCTAGCCTGTTCCTGAGCACTTGCGCATATAGATCCTATTACCAACCAACACCAGAGTAATACCTCTAATCCCCTACTTCTCTACTATCTCCCTTTTTTATTAGTGGATACATTAATCCTATCCTCTTTTCTTCAGGCCATCCTCCTCTCATCCATGTTTTGTTAGTAAGGAAGTGTGGTCAGGTAGAACAGGGACACAGCTGATGAAATTATGAACCTACAATTATAAAATTAGAAGCGCAGGTGGTGATGGAAATGAAGATCATTCCAATGTAATTACCGCATGGATGGATCGGAAGGAATGAGTATTTTCATGTTGTAACACGCACTCCACAAGATACTCAGCCGTAAACACGAAAAGCACGTGAAAAGACGTTCAGTTACCGCTAAACGCGGTCAACACCTTACTGACTCCTAGACGTTCGAGATTCTCAGTGCATCTTGCGTGTACATTGCCTGTAGCCGATATCACGATAGGATGAATCGATGCATGTTTGACATTGCTCTATATCGTCCTCACTTCATGCATCAGCTCACTATACTTATGGATCTTGGTCGTATAGGACGCCTGCAGATTTCGGTTGATTGGACAAGCAATGTCGATTATAGAAACTTTCCCGCTACCTTTTTCATGAACCGCGATGTCTGGTCGATTTGCTTAGGAACAATGATCCGTCTAGATAGTAGCATCCCAATATAAGATGTAATCTTCGTTCTCCAAAACACGAACTGGAATGTATCTGTAGAAAGGCATCCATTCTGTGAAGAGTCCTAGGTTTACGGCAAGTTTCTGCAATATTATTATTATTACTATTATTATTATTCCTAATATTACACATTATATATGAAATATATATTCCCTTTGATCCTTCAACTAGCAGAGGTCACCGAAATTGTACGCTGATTCGCTTGTAACTTTACATTTAGAAGGAGGATTCAAATCAATTCCAAACGTTGAGAACTCCAAAACTAAGACAAATTGAACAAAGAGGAAAGATGCGATCGAACGGAACTTTTATTTTTTGCACTTTCTGAAGTTTGAGACACGTTTGCAACAGACAACATTTCCAATATCGATTTTACAAAGTCAAAAGACTGAATTTCCATCCAAAAAACTTTTAAAATAGTGTTTTTCATTCTGATATATTTTCCTAGGCTACGTGGGTCAGCCGTTTTTATTTTCCCAAAGCCGTATCTGAATTCATAAAAATTATGTGTATAGATTGTTTTAATATATTCAATACCTGGAATGTGTGGAACCTCCATTATTGGCTCTTGCTTTTCTTCCCGTCACTCTAAAAGAAATCGGGTGGATGATTCGACCCAGTAAAAAGACTGCGCCGCGAACTTGGTTTTGGAACATAGGAAGAGAATGGATCGATGAAAAATCTCTAAACAAGTTTCCATCGAATCTTCACAACTTATCCGTAACTTTGCGCAATAGATGCGTGATAAGCGACCCTCAAAATCCCTCAATTCAAGTTTAATGCAAATGTGTTTAATCAACGTTTCCGGCTGTTACATTCCATATGACATGGTGCATTTCACATTCTACGCGTTTGATATTTAAAAAACTCGCCCAAAAAACTCTTCAAGGGTAACATAATATTTAATTGATTGCATCCTATAGATTTGAGATCATTCCTCCAACCTTTTTTAGTCGTAGCAAACATAATGATAACGCAGGTTGAAAGTGACGTACAGTTGTTTTTATTCACAAGATCCGCATGAGAGAATTCAATATGAAGTCCCCTCATCAAATCCCGAAGTTCATGCAAATCCTTGCTTACCAATAAACCATGTACAAACAGGATTGACAACTCTAATAGACATTTTCATGAAATCAATTCCATAATTCAGCCAATCGTTTCTCAATCATCAGGAAATGGGGATGATAGAGTAATGTTTCCAAGATAACAGCATCGATTATGTTATTGATAAATACTACTTTAATGTGGATTTCCGAAATAGAAGGATGCCAGGCTATGAAGATTAGAAGAACGGCTTGACTAATCGACCTTCTGCCCTAGCTAACGAATCATTCAAGAACTACTTGCAAAAACTACTTGTCCTACGAAAAAATAAACTTTACGAAATTTGCAGATCTTTTCTTGGTGTGAATTTATTGTTAATGTATATTTTTCCTCACCTTGCACAGTTTGGCCGAAAAATGAAATTTTCTATTCTTCATTATTTTTTGTGCGACCAAAATTTGAATCCTCGATTTTTTTGAGAAATTCAAAGAGTTGTGAAGATTATTCTGTAGGGCTTCCAAAAAGAAACATTCTTGTCCTCTAACTTTTTTGCACATCTTGCGTTGTTCGTCAAAAAACATACAGGCAGATACAAAAATTCGTAAAATTCGTGAAATTCATATTTCGTATTAATTTTTTCTGGGTGAATAAAATTTCGTTCTCGGGATATGTATTAGGTATAAGGAGTAACAATTTTCTGAATGTTGATTGAGATTTTGCCCTACGAATCCATAGCCAGACTGGACTCTATTCAAGCACACCTCAGCTAAAAAAAATAGTTAAGCGTATCAGAATATCTGTTGATATAAGCCGGAAAATATAATTAGCTCATTCGGGATAACTGGTTTTATGAGGACGAACCCCGGGCACCTCAAAAACATAAAAATAGCTGTTGAGAGATTAGAGTTATTCTTACCAGAAATTCTGGTTAAATCAAACGGAAATTTGATCAAAAAATTTGATTAAAACAAATAAGAATGTAAATGATAAATGAAATAATAGAAAGTAAGTGAAAGGTCATGCCACACATTCTTGCCGATAAAAATTATTATTCATAACAAATTATGATTCCCGTCTGTGAAAAATTATTATGATAATGCATAGAATCCTTTGTCTTACTTCACGTTCAAATGATCACAAAAGAATAACATGGTTTATCACATAGAAAATAATTTATTCGATCACAAGTTGTAGTCGAAGAAGATATTCACAGAATGAATATAATATTCCTCAAGATTTCTACAGCACTCGAATGCTGAACTCGAAATCAGATTTGGAAGAAAATAAAAGTGGAGAGGCGTAATAATTTTATTGGTTCAATTCATTGCTCAGACGATAAACTTATTGCAAATGAAACTACGACTTTATTAATCTCTTAGACACGTGTTTCATTATTTGATATTATTTTCTCTTAAGTAACTCATTCCCAGATCATTTATTGACATAAACAGCACATGTGTTATAATTGAAAAAAAATCTAACGTCCGTTGGTTTTTTCCAGAGGTATATGTAAGAAAAGATTTCGAGCTTCACTGGAAGAAATATTCCTTCGAATAATTTCTTCGACAGAAAGACCGATTTCTAGAACATTTGATCAGACATGTGGAAAAATGCATGAACCTCTTTTTCTTAATTCCCATTCGTCAAATATTTTCAAAATTTAGTAGAATTTTTATGAATTTTTTCTTATGTGAAAACAACTTCAACAAATTATACAAATTTCGGTCAACCTTTTAAATTTCTACTTTAATCAGTTTTTCTGATCGATTTTGAAAAATGATAGCGGTTTTGACTCTGCTCGTCACCTTAGTGATCGTCTTCATCTTTATTGGTAAGTACAACAACGATTTCCGAAAAGACTTGCTTCTGATCATACTTTGACAGGAATTATTTCCTTCCGTTCTAACATTCAAAATGAAAAAGGAGAAGAAAATTATCATTCTAAATCGAACGATACGTTAATACGTCACGAAGTTCTCCAGATTTCCAACATTGATCTGGAACATTTATGAGGCAATCTTCGAAATTAGTCTCTTTCCTAGAGATTCTTTTGTTTTTTACCCGAAATTGAACACGTAATGTCGTTCAATAAAATTGAGGTCGTTCCTTTTGAATCGAAATCCATGAATACCCAAAATATAACTGAAATTTCATTTTATATTTTTCACCTTCAATTCTACTCGTGATAGGACTCGTGTAAGCTATTCAGCAAATCTCTAATTCAAAGGATCTAATGTTTTAAATGATGTCTCCGAATTATGCTGAAATGTACTAAACGGAAAGAAAACAGTTAAGAGTAGCGGGTCGAACAATATGGAAGTCCAGAATTTTTTTTTCCACATATTTGTATGTGATGAGAGATTTCCGGTCACTGATTCCAAATTTGATTTCCAGTGTTCCATATTTGTTTCAGGGTATCCAATATGGCAGCCGTAATTATTAAATTTTGTATATGTTTGTACCTCAGGATCAAGCTCGCAGACCAGCGCCTGGGATTGTTATGTTGCTGAGAATTATTATTATTATTATTATTATTATTATTATTATTATTATTATTATTATTATTATTATTATTATTATTATTAT
>WSXT02090225.1:0-11739 GCA_011762715.2 Neuroterus valhalla
GTTTTGGTTTTCTGCAGTTTTCCTCTCCTCTGACCAAATGTTCAGGCGAATGCGAGCGTTTTAAATAAAAAATCCGGTTGCAGACGGTAGGGGTTTTCAGAGATTAAAAATCCCACAGGATTAAGTACGTCAGGCATTGCTTGGAGGCTTATTATGAGAGTTAGGGTTATTAGGGATTTCGGGAAGGGATTTGAGTTGGAGGGTTCAATGTCTGACGATCTCCTGTGGGAGGGTCATTTATAGATATGTAAGAACCCAAAAAGGATATACATGGAGTGAAAAATCTACTTATCTTATAAATACTTTTGCGATTCTTGCTATTTCTCATTATCGTTTCGTTATAGTAAAAATATAGAATAATGTAGAATATAAAAAAAAAAAGAACGAAAAAAAGAAAACGTGTCCAAGTGATACGCGTAAGGAACGACGTTCTTTCCGTCGCTTAACAAATATGTACTGAACATAAACTTTCCTCAACTTTTATATAATTATTTGAGGAACATTCATATTCAGTAGTTGTTAAGTGACGTAAGGAACTTTGTTCCTTACGCTTGTCACTTTTATTTCAAAAGAGGCATTTGTCAAAAAAATGTTGTTTACAGTAACATGGCACAAAAATATAGCACATTCTACTTTTAATTTCAAATTAATTTTAATAACAAACTTTTTACTCCATTTCATGATTATTATTTAAATATTTCGGCAACAAAAGAAAACTCTTTTTTCTGAACCACTACTTGTAAGTCCAAAGACTCTGAGATTATACAATCAGAAAAACTCTACAAATTGAAAAAAAGTAAAATCTGTTTCTGAAAACAACATTCTTCCAACAAAGAACCATTTCGGCATGTTTTTTTCGCATCAGATGACAATTCCGGGAACATGAAACATTCTTTATCAAAGCCGACTAAAACTTCCTTTGATCCGTGATTTTCCTGGTCGCAGACACTTTTCTTGGTCTCTTGATTTTTTTGTAATCAAAGTTATTGTACAAGATACGAAAAAAAATCCTACAATTCAATCATCATCTGCAGTCTGAATGAATGAAAATTCTTAAAACTTTAAGGAAAATAGAGTCCACGAAAAGTCAGAACCTGACCTATAAATCTCAAACAAATTGGCCACTCGCTGGAAAACCAGTGGTCACTACGCGCTTTGCTACTAAAAATACAACCTTGTTTTCGTACCAGTTCGGACCGTTCCACAGTGGTGCCTGTATATGGAAAAATGGAACATGTTAAGAAAATTTCGGAAAATCGAGACGAAAGTGGTACCTACAAGGTTTTTTGGGTCGCTGAACAAGAATATGATGTCGAAATAATCGAGAATTGATTCTAAATGCCAAATTTTTGCAATCTGTTTTTTTTTTCGAAATATTTTTCAAAAAAAAAAATTTTTTTTGTGAAAATTGCAGGAGAAAGCAAATTGCAACACGTAAATGAGCAAATTTTTTAATTTGAAAAATTTTCCTATAGTAGATAAACGTTTATTCTTCAGCCTACTGACCTTGAAAAATTGACTTGCTTACACCACCATATTTTACAAAATTTGTTACAACACATACTTAATTCTAACATTCGTCCACGTATATCATCCATCCATACCTTATTCCTATAACCGCTCGAGAATCGAGTATGATGTGAAGAAAATCAATCTCTGCCAGTAAGTGCAAAAGTTTGAAATCAAAACATTTTTTCCCAATGTTTTACAAAAAATTTTTTCAATATAAATTGAATAGGAAGTTAGTAATCATATTAGGTTATTGAAAAAATTTACTTATTTGCACACTTTTTCTAGAATACTTGTTTACCTTGCAAAAAAGCATAATAATTTTCAACCTTCTGTGATCTACCAATAATGGCATGAGAATCTATAAAATTTATATAATTGATTTATTTATGCTCGCTGATCACAAATATTTATCCTTAAAAATCCAATACTTCATTAAATGCGAACGTTTTGTCAGTTGAAATTTTTGCAAAATCATTTTTTCTTCAAATAATCATCTTTGAAAAAAAATCATTTTAACAGGTAATTAAATTTATTTTGTCCCACGAGAAATTTTTGTTGAGTATTTTTTGTGTTTGGAAGCTAATACACACAATACTATATAAACATACATAAACTGCATACAGATATCATAATGAACCTGCGTATTCCGTGACTGCAATGCCGAACTATTTATTTAATTTTTAGGTTATTGGAAATATTTTTAATAGTATCACAGCATACTTGGATGGTTTTCACTTTAAAAAATAAACTGCATTTGTGAAAACTTTACAGTACTGTGAAACTTAGAGTTATGAATTTTTCAAAATTACCGAAAATGAATTTTTTCAATCTTCAATTGCTGATAGCTATTAATCCGTAAGTTTCTTGTACATGACGCACCTTATATTTTTTTCTTATTTTAGAAAATATTTTTTAAAAAAATTGGTTACGAATCATAAAAAAAAAATTTGCAATAAATTGTTAAAAAAATTGTTTATAATAATTGGCACTATAATATATTATTCAAAAATCTTAAGCAGATGTTTTTGCATAATATTCTATAGAATTATATTTTGATGTGAAGCAAATTAAAATTTATTTAGCGATTTTTGAATTAGTAATTTATAATTTATGGATATTTTGATAAATAAACCATGTTTAGGCAAACATCGGCACCCGTTTTTAAGTTTTTCAGGTACTAAGGAATATTATTTATCACTTTTATTAAAAATATGGATGGATTGTTGCCGAATACTATAACTTTTTTCTGTACTTTTATTTTTTAAAGAAAACTTATGCAATTTTCATGATTTTCCTATTGATTTATTGAAAAATAAAAAGATGATTGAGAATTTTCATAACAGTATGTACAAAGTACTTACTTTCCTGAGTCTAATCCATTCTTTGGAATAACCAGAGATGCAGTAGGCTTGGGTGTATGCTGTTTCAAAGGTCACGCACGGTTAATACTCAAATATGAATGAAATGCATAGCCTAACTGTGTGTTCCCTTATCAAATCTCAATCGCTGCATGTGCATAAAAATGAAACGCGGACTTCGAATTTCGTAACTTCATACCTCTATTTATTAAAATATAGTAAAGGAAGACCGATCTAAAAACTTTTTTTTCTCACTATGTCCCTATCTTCCATGTACAAGGCACCACTGTGCGTTCGTCCCCGGCATGATGAAGACATAATAGGACGAACTTTAAATCTGACTTATGATCTGGACCCTTGCATCTCCAGAACAGTACATGCTAAAAAAAAAGAAAATACTGTTAAGAGGGAGTGCACAGTGGAGACAGAATGTTCAAAACCACCTTTTGCGAAATAATTTTGTTCAAACCATTTGTTTGAATGAATTAATCATTTTTTCCATTTTTTGCCAAATGAATTCTAAAATCTAATTCTACTGGAAAAATTATGTCCGAACCAGTAAATTTTATATTTTAAATACAATTTGTTACAATTATATGAATAAATAATTTATTTTGCATAATCTATATTAAATCTTAATAAACCTTTTAACGTCTTCAAGGAAATGAATAATAATACAAATGCGACATATGTTAACTAAAGGGTTTTTTCGTGCGCTTATTTCAAGTTTGACATTAGTTTTAAAGAAAAAATGCGCAGAGATTGAGATTAATAAGTTAGAAATGTTTCAAAGAAAAACAGTAATACTTGAAAATTTCAAGTATGGTTTGTCGGGTCTTCATGCATGGATCAGATGTGGGACATTCTTTTACAAATCGTGCAGATTTCGACGAAAGTTGACCGACCCATTTTTGATTGAGCTAATACTTTTTTTACGGGTTCATTATGGAAAAACGGAAGAAACATATTTAAGGATTTTTTCTATTTTGCAATTTTTTGAGAAATAGGAAGGGTTCAAAAATTGAGAATTTGAGTAAAGACTTTTTTTTTAAATGCATAACTCCTGTTCTTTTTGAGCTAGAGACATATTTTTTTTTCATTTGAAATTTAGAAGAACGAGCTTTAATAAAATAATCACACCAAAAATATTTTCAACAAATTGAAATTGTTGTAAAAAATTAAAATTTTGAAATTGATTTTTAACTAGTTTGACCCCCCTGAATTAGGTTCTTAGTATTTTTATCATATTCTACGTAAAATTTACGATCGAAAAAGATTCATTTCAAAGTGGTGAATTTCTTCTATCGGAAAAAATTTAATGTATCAAGCGGTGTCGAGCGCGGTACCTCACATCACTTTACCTTACGAATTTATGAAATAATACATTTTTGGAAGAATAGAGACGAATTTTCTAGTTGGTAGTAAAGATTTCTAGAAGGTAGTTGAATTCTCAACCTAGAAAGGTAAATCCTGAACAAAAAAGTTAATTTTCAATCTTGAAATTTAAATTTCTTCCAGAAGAGATGAACATTTCCAATTCAGAAGGACAACTTAAATCCAAAATCATGAAATATTTACAAAACAGTATTGAATAATTAACAAAAAAGGCAATTATAAAAAAACTGATCCAAGCCAAATAGACCAATCGTCTATCCAAGAAGACGAATTTTGGAAATAATAAATTTTTTTCAACAAAAAAGACGAATTTGCTAGAAGGTCATTAGAGCTTCTAGAAGGTTGTTGGATTTTCAACCTGTGCAGTTAAATCCTCAACGAAAAAGTTGGTTTTTAACGTTGAAATATAAATTTTCTACCAGAAAAGATGAAAATTTCCAATCCAATCTTTTCTGGTATAAAATTTATATTGCAACGTTAAAAACTAACTTTTTCTTTGAGGATTTACCTGTACAGGTTGAAAATCCAACCCCCCTTTAGAAGCTTAAATTACCTTCTATCAAATTTGTCTTTTTTCTTGAGAAAAATTTATTTTTTTCAAAGTTTCTCTTCTTGGATAGACGATTTGTCCATTGGGATTGGATTAGTTTTTCTTTATTATAACTTTACTTGTTAATAATTCAATGCTGTTTTGTTAAGTTTCATCCTTTTGAGTGTGATTTGTCCTTCTGGATGGGAAATATTCATCTTTTCTGGTAGAAAATTTATATTTTAACATTGAAGATTAACTTTTTTTGATGAGCGTTTAACTTTTCAGGTTGAAAATGCAACCGCCCTCTAGAAGCTTTGAGTACCTTCTAGGAAACCCGTCTTTTTTCTTGAGAAAAATTTGTTACTTTCAAAATTTCTCTTCTTGGATAGACGATTTGTCCATTGGGATTGGATTAGTTTTTTTTATCATAATTTTTTTTGTTAATAATTCAATGCTGTTTTGTTAATGTTTCATCCTTTTGAGTGTGATTTGTCCTTCTGTATGGGAAATATTCATCTTTTCTCGTAGAAAATTTATATTTTAACATTGAAAATTAATTTTTTTTGATGAGCGTTTAACTTTTCAGGTTGAAAATGCATTCGCCCTCTAGAAGCTATGGGTACCTTCTAGAAAATTCTACTTTTTTTCTTGAGGAAAATGTATTACTTTCAAAGTTTCTCTTCTTGGATAGACGATTTGTCCATTGGGATTGGATTAGTTTTTCTTTATCATAACTTTACTTGTTAATAATTCAATGCTGTTTTGTTAAGTTTCATCCTTTTGAGTGTGATTTGTCCTTCTGGATGGGAAATATTCATCTTTTCTGGTAGAAAATTTATATTTTAACATTGAAGATTAACTTTTTTTGATGAGCGTTTAACTTTTCAGGTTGAAAATGCAACCGCCCTCTAGAAGCTTTGAGTACCTTCTAGGAAACCCGTCTTTTTTCTTGAGAAAAATTTGTTACTTTCAAAATTTCTCTTCTTGGATAGACGATTTGTCCATTGGGATTGGATTAGTTTTTTTTATCATAATTTTTTTTGTTAATAATTCAATGCTGTTTTGTTAATGTTTCATCCTTTTGAGTGTGATTTGTCCTTCTGTATGGGAAATATTCATCTTTTCTCGTAGAAAATTTATATTTTAACATTGAAAATTAATTTTTTTTGATGAGCGTTTAACTTTTCAGGTTGAAAATGCATTCGCCCTCTAGAAGCTATGGGTACCTTCTAGAAAATTCTACTTTTTTTCTTGAGGAAAATGTATTACTTTCAAAGTTTCTCTTCTTGGATAGACGATTTGTCCATTGGGATTGGATTGGTTTTTTTATTATAACTTTTTTTGTTAATAATTCAATGCTGTTTTGTTAATATCCCATCCTTTTGAGTGTGATTTGTCCTTCTGGATTGGAAATGTTCATTTCTTCTGGTACAAAATTTAAATTTCAAGATTGAAAATCAACTTTTTTGTTTAGGATTTACCTTTCTAGGTTGAAAATTCAACTACCTTCTAGAAAATTCGTCTCTCTTTTTCCAAAAATGTATTATTTTATGAATTCTTCTTTATGGATAGACTTTCAGTTTGATATTCCAACTGTATTCTAACAAACTCATCGCTCTTGAATAAGAAATCTATGTAATAATCCTTTTAATCCTAATAAAATAATTTACATTTTCAATAATGATGTTTTTCTTTTCCTTCTTATTATATATTTATTTCTTGAATTTTTAATAAAATTATCTTGTCCAAGAAATAAGATTATTCAATTGAAAATATATAAGAATCAGCCATATTTAGGAGAAAAACGATATCAAAGAAGGAAATCGGCCGTGCAATGTGATACGCGCGCCGGTATGAGGTACCGCGCTCGACACCGCTAAATACATTAAATTTTTTCCGATAGTAACAATAAGATCACCATTTTGAAATAAATCATTTTCGATCGGAAATTTGACGTAGAATACGATAAAAATACTAAGAACTTAATTCATAGGGGTCAAACTAGTTAAAAGTCGATTAAAAAATTTTAATTATTTATAACAATTTCAATTTGTTGATAATATTTTTAGGATGATTTTTTTATCAAAGGTCGTTCGTTTACCTTTCAAATGAAAAAAAATGTCTCTAGCTCAAATAGAACAGAAGTTATGTATTTTTTTGAAATAGTCTTCACTCAAATTCTCAATTTTTGAACCCTTCCTATTTCTCAAAAAATTGTAAAATAAAAAAAATCCTCAAATACGTATCTTCTCTTTTTCGATTAAGAAGCCGTGATAAAAGTATTAGCTCAATCAGAAATGGGTTGGTCAATTCTCTGTTCAATTTGTAAAAGAATGTCCCATGTATGGAATGCATTCTTCATATCGCTTTTAAATTAGATATTAAAAATGGAGGGTGACATCTATGAAAATGAAAAACAACTTATGAAAAATACTAAGCAAAGAATCCCAAAAGAGTTTCGAGAACAAACAGCTTTACTTGTTGATTATACAAAACAAGGTTCTGGAACTTCTAACGATGTCAATACAGTGAGAAGATTTTTTCGTGATCCAGAATTGACATCGCAAATAACACGTGTAATTATAAAAATAGATGCTAATAAGACACTCCCTCCCCCTTCCGTAGATAAGCGTAGTTCAATGAACCCCCCCTCTCTATGTAGTTTTTTTCGACTGAAAGTAAACTTGATAATAATTCAGGGTGGCGACTTGACCGGGAAATGTCCGGGAATTTCATTGTCCGGGAAATGACCGGGAGTTTAATTAAAAACCGGGAATTTGCTTGCCTCAACCTAGACTATTAAACATTCTACCAAAAAATACGAAAAATGACAGCCTTCTTTTTATGAATCAAAAAGAGATCTTATCATTTGATTTGAAGAATGTAACATTCTTTTAATCTGATTCTCAAAATATTTGAATATATCTATACGTCATTAGAGGAAAAAATTTTTTTCCATTATAAGAAAAAAGTTTTGCAAATTTGTTGCTCTGTGGAATTTTTTTAGCTGATTCAAATTCGATAATCGAATTGATGATTGGGAATTTCATAAAATAATAATTTTTTTTTTTTAGGACAGGGAGTTTCAGTGAAGAGGTAAAATTTCACTTGAAACAGGGAATTTTTTTTTGATGTTACGGTTTATGACCAGGCATGTCTATTTATATTATGATGTTAACGTTTTTGTTTACTGGTCTTATCAATATTCAAATAATTAATTACTTAAATATTGTTTTTTCAACGTTGTGAAAAAATGACTCTAGCTCCGCTGGGATTGGAACCCAGGTCCTACAGATTTCCGGTCTGATGCTCTAGCCCACTAAGCTACGGAGAGTGCAAGATTCATTTTTCACAACCCGCTACAAGCCGATTCCGATGGAATCGTTATACTTATAGGATTTTTCATTCTTCCAACGTAATTGTCATTTTTAATTTTGACTTGACGGTTACGGAAATCTATAGGACCTGGGTTCGAATCCCAGCGGAGCTAGAGAGTCATTTTTTCACAACTTTGAAAAAACAATATCTAAATAACTAATACTTAAATATTGATAAGACCAGTAGACAAAAAAATTAATATCATAATATAAATAATAAAAAATGTTTATTAGGTTGCGAAACAAGAAACAAAATGGAAGGGGGACTTTTTAAACTAATTATAATTCGCATTCAGAAGAGAGGAGTTTTTGGAAATCGTTCCTTCAATTCAAAATTTGGCACAATTTTAAAGTCCCCTCTTCCTAATTTTAAATAACGAAAGTACTTCAATCAGTCTTTAGAGTTACATTGTCCATTGCGAATTCATCTTGTTTTAGTTAAAAAATCAACTACTTGTATTAAATTGGAACTTGTTTGTTGAAAATTAAATTTTTCTGTTGAAGTTGCATTATATTGATTCAAAATTCACCTCTGGTTGGAATTGTAACTACTTCGTTAAAAATCAATTCATCTTTTTTTGGGGGAATTTCAAATATTTAGTTAAACATTGATTTTCGATTTTGAAAATGGAACTATTTCTTTGAGAATTTATGTACTTCGTGGAAAGTTTGTATTTTTTGTAGAAAATTATTCTGTATGGTTGAAATTTATCTTATTGATTAAAAATCATCTATTCATTTGAAGTTCCATTATTATACCTGGAAATTCATCAGTTTTGATTAAAAATCAATTGCTTCAACTGAAAATTTAACTGTTTCTTTTTTATGGAAAGTTGATTTTTCCCAGTTCAAAATTCGAAATTTCGGTGAAAATTTGTCTTTTTGAATTGAACATTCCATCATTTCGTTGAATCTTCATATATTTTGTTGAAAAATCGTTTTTTTTAGAAAATTATCGTTTTCTTCGGAAGTTACTGTTCTTTTCCAAAATTCGTCTTTACACGTTTACCAATTCAAGTTATGCAGTCAAACGTTTTTCATTGTAGTCGAACATTAATCCAGTTAAAAACTCCTATGTTTGGTTTGAAATTATTTTTTCAAGCCCAAAATGTCACTATTCCATTTTTGTTTGAAAATTTTTTCTTTTCATGGTTCGAATTTCAACTATTCTGTTGAAAAATTGTATTTTTTGGTTGAAAATTACTTTTTTTCCAAACGTTGAATCATTCTAGTTAAATATTCCTAATTTCATTTAAAAATTCGTCGTTCTGTTTCTGGTTTAAAATTCAACTACTTCGAGTAAACATTTACAATTTGATTTGTTACTATTCCATTTCTCGTTGAAAATAATAATTTTTTTACTTTCAAATTCAACTATTGTTGATTCTTCCTTTTTGGAAATTGATCTTTTTGTTTGAATATTCACCTTCATGGTTGGAAATTGAAGTGCTCTACAGTTAAATATTTATCTTTCTAGTTGAAAATTCATCTTCTTGTTTTGAAATTTAAGTGTTCTGGTTGAAGATTCATGTTATTTGAAAATTCATCACATTGGTTGAAAAATGAACTATTTTGTTGGAAATCTGTTTTTTTTTTTATTATCGTCATTTGATTTTTTTTATTTGTAAGTTCAATTGTGTCAATTCTTGTAAAAAATGATATTTTTTTGTTGAAAATTAGAGTATTCTTTTTAGAATTGATTTATTTCGCAATGTTTGATCTGTTGTGTTGAAGGATGTTTGGATTTGAATAAAAATAAATGTAAGCGTTTCGCGACAAATATAAATATGTTACTTCTAGTTGACCAGGAAAATGGAAAAACTTGACCGTGAAGAACCGGAAAATAACCGGGAATTTGAAATCGCCCGCCGAATCGCCACCATAATGTAATTTCTAAATTACAAGTTTTATTAATAGCAACTACAACGTGAAGAAAATTGAACTTGTCTTTTCTTCTACAATCCAACATAATGTATTAGAGCTCATTTATTAATAAATTATTTAATGAAGTTCTAATAAAGGCTACGTAGATCTGATTGAAACAGCTCCCCCCTTCCGTGTATGACCGTAGTATTTCTTACACCCCCCCCCAATTGGCTACGTATTTTATGGACGACCCCTAAACTCAAAAAAAAGGAAATATTCCTACAATTTCACAAACGATTCTTGACTAACCTGATCTTTCTTCAGGCCAAGACAATTGGCCTTCGTGATAAGGGAGGTATCGTTCCTTCAATAACTTCACGACTCTCTTGAATGACTCCATGGTAGAATTTTCGGCCAACAGTGCTCGTGCTTCTTCATTTTCTGCAAGACAAAGGCTATTCTCTAGTTGAAAGTATGCTGTATTTGATTCTGAGTACAAAGAATATTATACGTACAAGATATCTAAAAATGTGAAGCGAATCGAATCGATTTTAAATCCACATTTTATCATGAGAGTAAAAGAAATGTAGGCGAACTACAGAAGTTGAGGTGGTTCTAATTAAAATATATACTAAATGATCACATACATGTGTTGAAACATCTTGAACAAGTGACCACGAATGTAGGAGGAAGGTGCAGGATGTTGTTCTACAAGATTTAAATACTCTGAAGCCGGTTCCCAGCTGGGTGGATAACATCCTTCAAAAATGAGTGGATTATAGAGATTTCCTTCAGCTGACATTACACCTTGGACTCCTGTTTCATTAATGCACTTTTCAACGTCTTGCAGGCATTGTATATTGCCATTAGCAAAGACCGGAATTTTTACGTTCTCCCTATTGAGAAGGATTGTTTCATGATCTTATGTTAGGAGAATGATTATTGTTTGAAAGGAAGGATGATAAAAAGATAGTGCACAAAGAGCAAAATTTTCTGAATAGAAACTGAAGAATCATTTTTATCTGTAAGTAATAAGTATTTCGATTGCATTCTGGTTTTAACATCCCCCGTTTAGTCCAGTATATTTAGATTTTATTTTTGCAATTCATTGGGTAAGAAAATTCTTTTTCGCCATCTTCAGGGTACCATATAGGAAGCTCAAATCTAAGTTTTCGACCATCAACCCTTTGCAGGTTGTCCGCCATCTTAAATTAAGGGCTGATTTCTTGTATCGCGTATAACAATCGTATTTTTAATTTAATCAAAAAAACAGTTGATTCTATTTTTTATAAGATGAATGAGATCTACAAGTTAGTATAAAAGGATGTTTTTTCGTATTCTGCCTATTTATTGCTTAAAACTTGATTATACAAATAAAAAGAGGGTTGAACATTTTTTTAGATCGAATATCTTTTCTGGTTTCGGTGCTATCGCAAAACTTTCGAAACAAAAGTTGTAATTCACACGATTTTCTACAATTTTTGTAGGAAACCTTTTTTTTTGTAAGAGCAATTGTTTATTTACGTAGCGTCCGAAAGTTGCACGCACCGTCACTCGGTAGTTGTGCATAATTTATATTATTATAGTATAGTATAGTATAGTATTTACTATTGTTCAATATAATTTTATACGAATATTCATATGATTTCTCTTTTTTGTTGGAAGGATAAATAAAAAATTCCCAAAAATGGAGAATGAA
>WSXT02090236.1:0-15628 GCA_011762715.2 Neuroterus valhalla
AAAGTTTAATCTTTAGAGATCTTTTTCTAGTGGAGGTTTGAGACAGTTTACAGTTTTGGTCATTTAAGTGTACCCCGCTCCATCAGCCTTAAAGATTCATTTTTTGTTTTCCAAGTTCAACTGTTGAAAACAATTGTAAAAATTCTTCTTTTGGTAGGATTCAACTCTTTTTGGTTAGGAAAGAATAACGGCTTCAGTTGAAATACCTATCATTAAATTTTTCGTTGAGAATTTTTTTTATTGAACGTTAATTTTTTGAGATGGGAAATTAACTATCCTAATTTGAAAATTCGCATGTTTCCAGTGAGGAATTTCATCAAAAATTCAATTATTTTCTTGAACTGTTTTTCTGGTCCAAAATTAACTTTTTGAACTGAACATTCAAATATTCTGTTTTTGCTTCAACTTTTTTTTAAATAAAAATTCAGTTATTTGGTTAGGGGTTCATGAATTTCATTGAAAATTCGACTCAATTGTACAAAATTTATGTTTTTGGTTACACATTCATTTTTTTTTTTGAAAATTCAACAATATAAGTTTTCTTAGAAACTCTTCTAACTAGATAAAGGTAGAATCACTCCTTCAAAAATTTATTTTTCGTTGCAGATTTATCAATTCAATATTATTTTATTTGCGAATATTCATCACTTTGGTTGAAAATCAAACTATAGTTTCTTGAGTATTCATTTTTTCTGGTCAAAAATTCTATCAGACAGTTCGAGAGAACTGTCTTGTCGGGTAATACAGGACAATACAGTTTGCCTCGCTGTTTTTTTCCCGAAATATTAGGGTTCGCGCACGGGCGTTCCTGCGTAGCCCAATGCTCGCACTAGTTTTGAACATCTGTCGAATCAGCTTCGAGCATTTTCAGTGAGTGCGCGAGAATTTCACGATTTCGAGTGGAATTGGCTACGAGTTTTATTTCAAGCTGAAATTTGTGACTTTCAAGGAGTTGTTATTAGATGGAGCCAGCAGTGTGCTCAGGAAGCTAGTGACTAACACACGTTTGCTTTGTGTGAGTAATACGGCCAAACACGGCTCCACGTATACGTCAGCGCGCGTGTGTTAGTCACTGGCTCCAGTTTCCGATCTGTTCCGAGATCTGAGCATACTAGGAGCCAGACGTGATTTGTGATTTTAAAGAAGTGGTCAATAGATTGAACCACGGAATCGCGAGGAAAATATTTGTTTTAAACCAAATGTCACATTACAGTTTTATTTTGATAGTTTCGAGATTGAAAAATCCTTATCTGCGACTGTTTTTCATTCTTTCTCTGCTGTAATTTGGGTTTCCTTTTTTCATGAATTTTCAGTGTTAGATAAACAGCCATATTAGATTCGGCCCTCGTTCACAGTGCGAGCGCTTGGCTGGTAGTCGCAAAGTTTTTTTCTAATGCAAAACTGTTTACTTATTCATTTCCTAACAGTTATTACTAAAATTATAATTTTTAATGATTGTTTAAACATTTTTCTCATAGAAAACTCTGTTTCAACTCTTTATTATCTCTCGTTCTAAATTCATATATTTTCTTTTAAAACATCTAGTAATTGTTCAATTGTTTCTAGTATTCATATATTTTTGTTTTAAATCAGGAAATAAGTGTAGTAAAACATTTTGTTTTCCGTGCTTCTACGACGAGTATCACTCTAGTTCGTGCGGTACTACGTAATAATCCTGATGATACATTGTATGTATAATAATGAATCATAATAAATGTAATGTGTACGTTAATAAATGTTTAAAATCTAATTGAAACTTTTCAAACGAGAGATAATAAAGAGTTGAAAGAGAGTTTCAAAAAAATTTTTCGGGTAACACAGAACAAGAAACACTGTGAAAATTTTGTTTTTAAGGAACTTACAGATGTTATGCGTATGACCTTGAAAAAAATATTGTGATCAAAGGCTGAACTACTTTCGAAAGAGAATTTATTTTGATTATTCTATCAAAGTTATTCAACATGAAATGAGTTTTCCTAGTTGTAAAGAAGAATGTAATGTTGTTATAGAACAATACGTGAACTGTTTATTCTACCAGTCTGCACCATAATATGATAATAAAAGAGCGAAATTACGCACATTAATATTCACTGAGCAATATTACAAAAAACAGTGATATCCCCATAAAAAAACTTTTAAAAGTTAAAAAAAAGTTTGTCGGGTAACACAGAACAAAAAAATTTGGTTCCATGACCATTGACAAACATCCTCAAATTACAAGCAATAAAAAATAATGATATCACATCATCGGGCAGACCATATTAATTTTCAGTGTGCCTTTTTTTGCATGCTTATTCAATGGTAATGAGAGGAAGTGAGAGAGACTGCATACTATTCAAAAATTCAGAAAAAGACCCGAAAACCCGCTTGTTTTTATGGAGCATGTACCTGTAACATATTGTGGAAATCACAACGAAAAAATGTGACATTCAATTGCTCTGGCGTTCCAAAAAAAAATGCGGTTTTTGAAATAGTGTTCTTGGATGTACAATGAAATTGGTGCCGCATATTTTTTTTATATTACCTCCATTATCATAATATAAGCGGGTTGTCGGGCTTTTTTGTAAATTTTTAAATGGTATGCAGTCTCTCTCACTTCCTCTCATTACCATTGAGTAAGCATGCCAAAAAAGTCACACTGAAAAATTAATATGGTCTGCCCGACGATGTGATATCATTATTTTTAGTTGCTTGTAATTTGAGGATGTTTGTCAATGGTCATGGAACCAATGTTCTTTGTTCTGTGTTACCTGACAAACTTTTTTTAACTTCTTAAAAGTTTTTACATATTTGTTTAAAAATTTGATTATTTTTTTCAATACAAAATAAAAAATTATTTTACTAAGTTAGGAATCCAACTTTTTCCACTAATTCCTCTTTTCGGGTTAACATTTTGGAAATTTGGTCAAAAATGATTATCTGCTCAAAAAATTGATTGTTTGGTTGAAAAACTATTTTTTCTCTAAAAAAATCATGGTTTAGGTTGAAAAATGAACTGATTCCCGTACAATTGAACGACTTGAGCAACATTTTTTGTCTTTCTTGACTCGAAAATTTTTATTTGCTTGAAAATGCAACACTTTTGATAAAATTCCCTATTCTTGGCTTAAAAAGTATTCTTTCCTCCTAGGAATTTGTATCGTTCTATTTTTTCTTTCCCTCGGAAATTTGTTTCTTTAGTTCAGAAATTTATCTCTTCAGGTAGAAATTTGATTCTTTTTTGGACGAGAATACCACTGTTTGGTTGAAAAAAATTCTGTTCCAGTTGAGGATTCAACCTGGTAAGAATAAGAAATTCATTTCTCAACTAAAAATCAAGTATTCATGCAAAAATTAAAAATTTTGGTTGAAATTTCGTCTTTCCTGCAACAGCTTGGTTTTTTGGTTAAAATTATATTTCTTTGGTTCAAACATCTACTACTTGCATGAAAAATACACCCATATCTTGAAAATACTCTTTTTTTTCGATTCATCTTTTGGTAGAATATTCATCTCTCATATTTGGAATTTTGACTTCTGGATAAAAATAATTTTCCTAACTTGAGAATTGAACTGATCCATTTTTGGTTCATTTTGGTCCATAACGAGTAGAATTTACCCTTAGAGAAATGATTGTCCGGACACGAAAAACGCGAATTATTTTCGTTCCAAGTTTTGCACATCAAAAATTGAGAAAAATGGATATTTATGTATTGTGTTGGTAATTCAGTTCTCTTCGGTAGAGAATCAGTCAGGTTTAAACTTTTCTTGAACATTTCTTTCCATGATTTATAATTTTAGTTTGAACTTTATCTCTTAGGTAAAAATTCATTTTCTTTCGTTAAAAATTCATCTATTTTGTTGAAGATTGATCTGTCTTGTCTAAGGATTTTACTATTCTTCTTGTCTTGAGTTATTCTTGAGTTAAAAATGGGATTACTGTGTTAAAAATGACATGTTTTCTACCTGAAAATTCGATTTGAGAGTTCAAAATTCGTATTTTTTCCGCTCAAGCCCGGATTTGAACCAAGAATCCCAATGCACATGAGTGGAGCGTTATAGCGTGATTGGTATAACGCTCCCCTCATGTATACTTGGAATAACGTTCCACTCGTGTATAGTGGTATAACGCTCCACTCATGGAATGTTACGTTCTCGGTCCGACGTGAATGAGAAAATAATATATTTTCATAATTATCAATAATTTTATTACAAAAATTGGTTGACTCACCAAAAACGATGTATAGGGCAATTCCACCAATGCCAAGAAGAGCTAATATCACGATAAGAAGAAGTACAATAGACCTGGTGCAACCAGAGCCATCAAGAGGTCGGGCAAAATGAAGTGTCCAACCGTGACGATGCTTATGAAGTCTGGCAGGATGAGGGGGTGGTTCACCCCTTACACTTCGACGCAAATTAACCCTATTTTCAGACGTTGGGGTATGCGTCCGTACCGGAAGGGAATAAGCCCTCTGTAACAAAAAAGAAAAATAATAAATTTCATGTTCCAATAAAAGTCGGAAGTTGCAAGAGAAACCGATGAATCGTTATGCAATTAGATTTTTTATAATTAAACACAATAATATCCATGTGAAAAAAATAAAATATTCTACTTCATCTCATCAGGTAGGAATTTGATTCTTTTCTAGTAAAAAATACAACTTTTTGGTTTAAAAAAATTCTGTTCTAGCTAGGAGTCGAACCCGTGAGAACGTGTTTACTCAGCGGTTGGAACCTTACCCAAACACGTTACCACTGAGCCACACTGCCTCGTGAACAAAATTAATAATATTTAATCACTTCCTTTTATAGAAGTGACAATGATAATATTGACACGGTGAACTTATTGATTTATATTCCTTCTCATCCATTTCTAAATACTGAAAAAAGTAAATTATATTTTCTAAAAGCTAGAATATATTTGCATTTTGTACCTAATTAATTTAGTGCATAAACTATTTTATACGAAGTGTATCCACTACCGGTACTAGTGATAAGAATATTCTTGGTACTGGTACAAAAAAATACGGTGACCGACAATTTTTTTCATCAGTTTTTTTAAGAGTGTATTTTGAGTATACCAAAGGGGCTGTCGGGAATCTCAGAATTGTAAAAGGAGGGAGAAGGCACAATTTGATAAGAAAAATGAAAGATTTTTTAAATTTATTAAAGACTATCGTAAACAGATATTGACTTTTGGGTTGTATCGTTGTTCGACAAATACTTGATTACTACACTGACCTCCACCCCTGACCCAGCAAATGTGGGAAAGGCTCGAGTATTAACCCTTCATTTTTTTGTAAGTAATCAATGTTCTGTGGTGAGTCAGTATACTGTCTCTCCCTTTTTCTTATCTTCAATTGGGGAAGGGATTCAAGTTTCAGCCAATCACTCTTTTGTGACCAATCTGTCTTCTGTGACCGGTTAGTAATCCCCCCCCCCTCCCCCGTTCCTCTGTAAATTGGAAAGCTGGTTGCTTGGACCATTTACTCTTCGAGTTATGGCCAAGTACTCTTTTGTCACCAATCACTATTTGTGACCAATCACCCTTCTATGATTGGTTACAATACTATCACCCCTACTCCCCCACATGCTTCTGAAATTTCTGACAGTCCCTACGGCGTGCTTAGAGTATACTTTCAAAAAAACCGGTGAAAGAAGAATCGTTGACCAATTATCAGAGAGTGATTGGTCACAAAAGAGTGATCGGTAACAACTCGAACCCTCATTCTCATTTGAAGAGGTGAGTGCACAGTATAGTTGCCAATCATAGAAGAGTAATTGGTCTTCCCTCAAATCCTGTTTCCTATTTCAGGCGGGAAGGGGAGAAAGAAGAGTGATTGGTCACAACTCAAACCCTTTTTCCCCCGTTAAGAGGGGGAGCAGTATACTGGCGGGAAGAGGATATAGGAGAGTGATTGGTCACAACTCAAACCCTATTTCGCGATGTTAAGAGGGTAGGGGGCAGTATACTGACAGTATACTGGCGGGGAGGGGATACAGAAGAGTGATTGGTCACAACTCAAACCCTCTTTCCCTCTTGGCCGTAGCTACGCGCTTTCCTCTTTTTTTCCTACTAGGCTAGCTGAGTCCACGCGTGAAACCTCTTATTATATAAGGACCCTTAATAATTGTCTCAAATTCCCTGTCCCATGTCAGATAAAGGAATGACAAAAGAGTAATTGAATATACAGATTGCAGAACGACCTCAGCGCGTGGTCTCAGTCGGTATAGTAGGCAAGAGAAGGGATAACGCGTTCGTACAAGCCCAGTTGATCGGACAAAACTTAGTTCTGAAATTGTTTGTCCAATCAACTCGGCTCGTAGCAATGCGTTATCCCTTCTCTTGCCTACTAGATTGTCTGAGTTCACGCTCTGAGGTCTTTCTGCAATCCGTATGCTCTATTGGTCATACCTTGAAATCCCTTCCCTCATCAGGAAGGGAAATAGGGGAAGGAGGGCCAGCGTTGTGAACGATCAAAGAACAGTGTTGTCAACGAGAGGGAGGAACGTTACTACTCAAACTCCCTTTCACATTTGGGGGGGGGGGGGGGATCAATATACGGACCGATCACAGAAAAGTGATTGGTCACAAAAGAATAATTATTCAAAGATCGAACTTCCTTTCCCAATTGAGAGGAGACGGGGGTCAGCCCTTCTTTAATATTCATTTTTTGTCGTCCATTTTTTCAAAAATTATTGTTAGTGAAGTGAAAATCTTCCTTGGTATGATGTATCGTTAGCAGGTTTAGATGAGGGGGGAAATCAAATTGATGTTGCCCATCCATCCTGGGATCCCGCGTTATACAAATATCTTTACACAAGATAATTTTGAAAGAAGGGTAAAACTTAATTACCGGTCCAGTATTTTTGAAGTGATAACATTTTATTGGACGGTGTGAACTCAAAAATCGTGGAAAGTTCAGAGTAGCAGGTTACGCATGACGCTGAAGAATGTCAGGGGAAGTGCGCGTTTCCCCTTCTCTTTCACTTCTTTCATTTCTCTTCCTCTTTTCCGCTCGTTCAAATTTTTTATCTCCATCCTTCGCTCCTCACTGAGAGCGGCATGTAGCAGTTTATTTATCGTAAGTCGTTGCTCGTCAAAAGCTTTGAGTGATTTGTGTTGTTTTTTGATTGATTATCTAATTGACATTAAGTAACATAACTCTTTCAAATAAAATGACTTATTCATTTTGAACACACTCTTAAATTGGTTAATTATTTCCAGTGATATTTAAAATAATTTTATTCTAAGTATACAATATGAATATATTATAGTCCTTAAGTATGTATGTACAAGCAATTATAAAACAAAACATTTCTTGATAGGATCATATAACATGTGGTATAACGAGCGCGCGGAAAAGCCATAAAATTTTTCACACGCGCATGCAAATTGGCAATTAAGAAGTTGCTCAGTAAAAGTCGTCGGCATTTCCATGCGTGGGAGTTAATGACATAATCTAGGGAGTTTCGGGATAACTTTCGGATTCGAGTCTCATTAAAGAGAAGATGAAGCAAACGTCTTGAAGAGTAGCTCGTCTTTAGGAGGCCTCTGCAGCGCGATTGCAGTCTTGTTTTTTTTCTATTATTTCATTATTTGACACACGTTGCAGACCTACGCTACTGACCCCAACGTGGCAAGATTCACTGGAGGCAATATCGTTTAATTCTAGAAAGACCGCTGAGACAACTCGGAGTACTATTTGCTCTTGCCTCGTCGTGTCCCGACTTGTCAGTAAGAGGTATTACATGGGAGCTGCAATATAGTACTGAGAAAACCATATCTCCAGATCTTGTGCTTTGACACGATCAAATCTCAGAACATCTTGTTTTGAATTGCATTAGATATTAGATATCAGATATTAGATATGGGCATGATACATGCGTCTTTCACTTTGTTTGAGTTAGAGAAACTCTCTGAATTAGAATTTGTGGAATTTGACTGATTGTTCGATAAATTTGACCAATAATAAATGACATAAAGAAGAAAAAAAGGGTTCAATCAAATTTAAATAACTTAATTTAACACACCCTGAAAAAATTTACTGTTACAATAAATTATTATGCAGTTTAATAGAATATTAGTTCTACTTTTTTAAGAAATTTCTAATAACTAGAAAAATGTTGTTGAGAACCAAAACACTAGCTATTGAACCCCCCAACCTCTTCCAATTCTATTGAAGAAATGGAGTTTCCTGAAAACAGCTTAACTCGTATTCATGGTGAACGATTGTCAACTCGCCGACAGCTACCTGCGTCCTCTTCCCCCACTACTGCGCTCATCAGCGGCGAGTTTCCTTCCAGGGTTGCAAGATGGGGCTTGCAGCAAGTTGCCAAAATTTTCAACTTGAATCGCCTTAAATTGCCCAACTAGATATTCCAGATAAGGTGGCATGGCAGCGGCATGCAGACATTTGGCTGGCTGACGGCACAACTTAAAATTGAGATCTGAAATCATGGCGTCACAAATTCACGTGACAGGTATAATGGCGGCAATAACGGGGGCACATTACCTCTAATACAGGCGATGTGAAGGGTTACCATTTTTTCGCGTATTATTTTCGAGGAATATGGTTCAGTGTTCACAAAATAGATTGGAGAAGACATTTTGTGAAAGGAAGAGAAAATAGATTTTGCTTTAAATAATAAATATGAGTAGTATTCATTGGACCTTACATAATTTTAGGTTATTCCTTCTATAATAGTGATGGGAACTTATCATTTGGATATAAAATAATAATAACTTATATCAAATTGGTTTTCTAATCCATTATTAGATTGGTAGGGGTATTTATTAGGTTAGTTGGTTTGGTATATATTATTAGATAGCCTATCTATTATCGACTACCTATCTAAGATAGGAAGTCATTTGTCAAAAATTCCATTCTCTGCAAGAAACTTTTCTCCCAAAAAGTACCAGAACGTCACTAAATTGGTAATGAAGCATACGAGAATACATAGAAGATACAGACATTTTCAATGCTGCTTCTGCCACTTTGATTTCATGCTATTCATGTGGCCGCAAGCCCTTTCCAAATCGCCCAATCTGGTAACCCTGTAATCCCCTCTATCGCAGATGGCAGCAAGCGTGGACGACATATTAGTCGCCGCAATGCAATTTTTCACTGCGCATGTGTCCTAAGACGCGCGCTCATTTCAAATAAATGAATACGGTATTCTCTTTCGTGACGTTAAATCCCAATAAAACGACACGTTAACGTCATGAGTTTCAGATTTTATACGAAATATGATCAAAGTAATATTATGGATTTTGAGTTTTTTTCTATTTAAAGCACATAAATGATTTGGCATTATTCTGTACCATTACATTTTAAAACTCAAACTTATGAATAAAGATTATACAGATTATTATTACATAAATGTGATAAACTTATCCGATAAAGAGGTTGGAAAACGGAGAGTATTATTATAAGAGAGTATCAATTTCCCCGATAAGGCCACTAATATTATACTATTAGGATACTAATTCTGAAAGTATTCTCTTTGCTGAATTGGTATTCAATCATTGGCACGAAAATTTGTTTTGATACAAAGCAACAAGAGGCTGTTGAATTCTTAGATAATTTTTGCAGATCAAATTCATTCCGCAATATTTAGCCTGTTGATTTCGAATAAGGAATATTACATTGAAAAGTCGATTATTTGATACAAATAGAATGTTCGAGAATTCTTCGATGGAGTAGAATTGAATCATTTATTTGTCATGAACTATTATGTTGTACTCAAAAAAGGTTACTTCATCGATTAAGTGATTTGAAGCAACGGCGACGAGTATTTCGTCACTGATTCCGTTCACGCTCTTCTTCAGCTGCATTGGTGCGAAAATCGCTGCTGAAAAGCGCATTAGTGGGGGAAGAGGACGCAGAAAGCTGTCGGCGAGTTGAAGACTGCCCTTTATGGTGCCCCAAAGTGGAACTCCCTTTTTGCACTTCTGTGTTAACAAATCAGATGAAAAAAAAGATAATTTTTCAACTTTTTGCAATTTCATCTCACCGAAAACAATCCTAGTAAACTAAGAATCAATCAAAATCAGAAGAGTTACATCAGCGATACATATTTCGTTCATGAATTATTTGAATTAGGTTTAATTGCATAATTTTAAAAAAAGCGGTTGTAGAATTTGAATTTTAAGAGTATCTTAAAAAATTCGAGGAAACTCACAAATACGTATAGATATGAATTTAATAGATTCGATAGAATTGATACAAATCGAGAATAAATTTACAATCATTCAGGGATGTTTGAAAAACAAATCAGGTGAGTGCTGAAAAACTTTCAGAAAATAAGAAATTAAATTCAGGATAAATTCAAATTCTTCTTTAAAGGCCAATATTATAATTCTATTTATTCTAATATTGAAACTTAACTATGATAATGTTATAAAATTATAACATTATGATAGTTCAATTTTCGCGTTTATTCTTTTTAATTTTTACCTGGAGCTCAGCCATCGATTCCGCATCCTCTTTGAGATATCTGCAATCTATTCGCGTCCTCGGTTCGACTCTGCACGCTACTTCCGGTTAGATTTAATGAGGCTCTGACCAAAGTGATTTCCGAGGCATTAAAGTTGGTCATAATTTCACAACTGTGGCGACAAATTCTACTTATCTTGATAAAGGCTCTTAACTCTGAATGATTGAAATAGAAAAGCAGGACATAAATTGACCTTATCAATCTCTCACAAGTGGAAGCAAAGCCTGTCACCGAAATAATTTCAGAAGATATTTTCGGGTTATAAAAATATAATATAGATTTTAACTTGGAGGTTTTGGACACAGAAAATATGTGATGTTCCGCGAAGAGAAGGCAATAAAAAATCATTTCTCAATCTGCAAAACTCGAATAGTTATTCAACTCCAAAGTAAGGTGGATATCTACTATTCCAAGGGGCACGGAGGGATCAAGCAGTTCACCCCCTCCACTTACTAAAGAATCCTACAGACGAAGAATGCTGGAGGCACGAGCACGGCGCGCAAAGACCTGTTAGTAGTAGAGGGGATGACTGCCTCCCACTCACTGACTCCCAAAGTTCGAAGGTCGATTTTCATTTGATCGCCGTGGGCCGTGCACCTGTGAGCTTCACCCCCACTCACGCTGCTGAGGAACTTCGAGACAGCTCGACGAATCTTACCTCGCAAGGGGTCCTTATCACTAATGAGATCAAAGCCATGATTTTGGAAAACATACAACGACATTGATGTACGCTTACATGTATTAGTGATTATGCATTATATTCATAAACAATATTCTACGAACATATATGAAATTCTTTATTTCGTTCCCTCAGCGTTCAAATACTACTCAACAAGAGCGACCCAATCGCGTGAGCCCCTCTTTCAACAACGTCGATGACAGAAACCCTGCGCCGCAAACATTATGACCGACAAGCGCGAGCCAATCGCGAGAGATTCCCCTCCAGCGCCATCGATGATGAAATTCTTGCTTATGGATTTCTCTTTAAAGGTGGATGCGGACCAATACATATCTTTGGAATTGGCAGAGACCCTAGATTCTGAATATAATAATTACTATTTAAAAAATGCAGGGTCAACAAATTTAACTTTTCGTTTCCATATCTAATCCATTAGGGCTGAGGATCCCCTGCGAGCAAAGGTTTGGTGAGCTGTCCGAAAGTCCTTTAGTAGCGTGAGGGGGAGCTTAGTAGTGGGGGCTGAACTCACAAGTACACTTTACGGCGATCGAATGAATACTTCCCGGACCCGCGAGACTGCTCCCCACTCACTGCCTTCTAAAGTGCTACCGTTTCTCCTCTAAAAGCCTGATACCCGTTAGGGCATTTTCTCTGCGGATCGTCAAATACAAACAATATGGAAAAAATAAAAATGAATACATTCAATAAATTATGGAGTTTTTAAACAATACTTATAAGAGGAACTTTTATATCAGGGGCCGTTCATAACTACGTCACGCTGACAGGAGGAAGGGTGGGGGCAACAGGATTCGTGCAAATTTATCAAGATTTTCCATCTAAATTCTTTGAAACGCTTGAAGAAATGAAAATCATAGATTTTGTTTTACCGGTATTAATTTTTTTTTAAATGAAAAGTAAAATGCTCGCGAATATGAGACATGACGTCTTCGAAGACGTCTTTAGGCCGTCGCAGACTTCCGGCTGGCTATAGATAGACATCCTCTACTGACTTCCGATCGTTTTATTTTGTCGGCGGTAATACTCCAACTCGCACCAGAACACATTAAAGAATTGGTTGAATGGTTGAACAAACTTAAAAAAAGGATCGCGTTCTAATGCATCTTCAGATTTTACTGACTTTTAGTCACTCAAGATATGACTTATGAGATCAACTCTTCAAATGACCAGAAATAAACATTTTTGAATGACTCACCTTTTTATCAAGAGAGTGTCAGTAAAATTATTTAAAATTTTTATTTTGTTGAACCATCTTTGATTACAATAGTTTATGAGCAGAAATTTACATATTTATAATAAATATAAGAAAAAAAGGATACGCCCAAGATCTCGATTTGTCAAAATAAATGGTGACAGCGGTGGGGTCGATTCCAAAAGATAATCAAGAAGAGCAGTTTTATACCAAAAGATAAACGATCAACTGAAAATATCAATTCTTAATCAAAAATGAGACAGTTGCTATATATTCATTTGAAAAATCCATCATTAAAAAAAGAATAATTTTCGGTAGAATAGTTGAATTTTTTATGAAGAACATCAATTTCAAACCAAAAATGTAACAAATTTCGATAACAATAGTTCAGTTCACAAAAAAAAGATCAATACCAAATCAAAGGAAAAGTTTTTCAACAAAGTAGTTCAACTTTCAACCAAGCGGTTGAATTTTTGACCAAAATTATGGAAGTTTCGATTTGAAAAAAAATCATTATTCCAACAGAAATGTTAAAATTTTCTTATTCGGTTCTATTCGTTCAATTGACAATTTGGATGAGGAACGTGAAAACAGTAAAAATAAGAAGTTTCCGAAAACGGATAGAAGTAAAATAATTCTCAAAAACAAAAAAGTAAAAAGAGAAGAATAGAAAAGTGGGTGTGATGTTTGAAATCTTAATGTAACTTTCGAACTTATTAGGTTATTATTAAATTTTACTGACGCGGGGTTATCGTTCGGGAAATCCGCAAACATTATTAAAAAAATATAAATGAAAAATTGTTAAAAATATTCAAATGATATTGAGGTTCGAATAGATTTTTCCACTACTTTCTCCTCATCCTCACCAACCGAGGTTGTTGACGCGACTTCTTTACGCTGAAATCAGAAACGTTTTATGGACGGCCCTTTAAACTTCGACCATTTCAAGTAGATAAACGGTGGCCACGGTGGAATCGATTCTTAGCTCTGAGAATTGGGAATGTTGAGAAGTTAATAAACGACCAATATTTCAAAATTCAGAAATTTTTTGACTAATATTGAAAATAGGCACTACTTATTATCGTACCTAAATAATTAAATTTCTAATAAAATTTTTTTATCTGATATTCCTCACCAACAATTAAGGGCACTAAATTTTTTTTGACTGATCCAAACACTACTAGTAAGCCGTTTAATTATTTTGTTGGAAATTCTACTATTTTGTTGGAGTAATTTTTCCTGCTTGAAAATTCATATTTCCAAGAAGACAAATTCATTACAGGACACTGCATTGATTTAATTAGAATGAAAATGAAGCTCAATGCGTCAAATAAGTTGTTTTTTGGAAAATAATTTTTGCAGGTTTAAAATTCAACTATTTTGAAATAAAATCAATGTTTCCTCCATCATCTAGACGGTCTTTGCGTGGCCTTATCAGGTGCTGACTGGATCGTCATGACCGAAAATCATGCTGAGTGTCGGACACAAATATTTACAAATATTTTTTCTTCGTTTATACAATAATAAGATATAATATCCTATTTCAAAAAATTGCGAGCATGTGCTCCAAGAACTTTTCCTCTTCATAGGAACATGAATAATTGCAGAATTTCATATCAATAGTTAACACTTCCAAAATTATTGAATTGACAACATTCAAAAAATTGGCGCGCATGTAGCTTGGAGTAGAAGCCATCAGATGGCCGTTTTGTTCCAACCGATTGTTTTGCTTGACTTGCGGGTTCTTTGCAACACTTATTATCAAAGATATTATTTCTTATAAGGTCGTCTAATTTGTTTGCAATCCAAACAACATATAGTGCAGCTTAATAGAAATTATAATAAATTTATGACTGACAAGTTAGTTTTATTGAAGTTTGTTCGTGGTTAGCAGAATATTCGAATTGGAAAAGTAATACAGAAACTAAGGAGGTTAAAATTTCTATTTGGCAGCTATAGTGCGCTATAAATAATTTAGTTATTAGATTATACCATCTAGCTTAGGTATGAGAACAGCCTCATTTTAAGTAAAGATGATTTTTCTGTGTTGCACTGTGTTTCATTTCCGGATTCAGAGGACTTTTAACTGTTCGATCAGCTGATAAAGAAGAACCACGCAACCCGCAAAACATTAGTAAAGAGATCTTATTCTATTTTCCCTCATGCCACGACCATATATTTTCATTGTTAAAAATTTATGAAATAAACATGGAGATATAGCGTAAGTAATAAAAAATGAAAATATTATTCCTAATTTAAATGCACTTTTTAGGACCAAAACCTTACGAGGTTGAATTGACAAGGAGAGCACTTGGACTAGAACTTTTAAAGCTATGATCCAGTTATTGATAAAACGAAAGGTCATATAGCAATATACGGCTCAGCGAAAAACAGATAAACTTATTTTTAAAAACATCCGCATTTGTGAATTTATGTGAGTTTGTAAACAAGCTTCCTCTCTAATTTATAGTCAAAATGTGATACATCGTATATGTTTAATTTTTTTTCTTACAGCTTTGAATGAAAAATTTAGTTCAGCGACCACAATTTACTGCCTTGAAAACATTTTTTACAAAGATTAGGATACCTGAATTTCCAACGCTGAGTATTGGTAAATTTTCCGCGTTTCAAGGATAAAATCGAAAACAGGAGCTGCTTCTAAAGTATGATCGCACGTAATGTACTTGATAACATCACACATGTATACTATAATATTTTATAATAATGATTATAATAATAATAAATCTTTATTAGGTGGCCAACCAAGAAACAAAATGTACGAAAAATATATAAGGTGGGTACAAAAAAAAACTCAAATGGCGAGGTACAGCTTACAGCTGCTTTGCATATACAATTGTAAATAAAAAGAATAAAGATTATACTCTAAGTACGTGAATTGTATCTTATATCATTTTTACAGCTCATATTTATTTCGTAACGTCAATAAACTAAAATACATTTTTACAAGTCCTACTGGCTAACGCTGAATAAGCTCGTCCAGACTTGTGCTAGATTAGCTTGTCCAGACAAGCGTTCAACCATACAAATACGTTTCACTCCTATCCAGCGCCATAATAGTCCGTCTTGACAGCGCCACATTGGCAGTCAGGACAATCCATCATGGTCCTGGATAGGTCACCAATAATTCTTTGTATGGGTTGAGACTTGACCTTGCTTGGTAACGTTACTTTCAACACGTGTCCCGGGGGGGGGGGGGGGGGACGGCTAGGGAACGAAATAATTGCTCCTAATTCTTC
>WSXT02090236.1:15638-26024 GCA_011762715.2 Neuroterus valhalla
GGCGTCTGGTGTTTTTTGTTGTGGTGTCGGGGTGGGCCTGGGGGGTGGGCCTTGCTGTGCCGCCGGGGGGGGGGGGGGGGGGGGGGGGGGGGGGGATTCGGTGACGTAATGTATGCATGGCTCCTAAATATTATTAATATTTATATTTCCAAGACACTTGTTTCATCTGATATTTCTCACCACTAATGGTCAGCACTAAATTCCCTAAAATTGAAATAAACACTAATTTCACTCTCGCACACCCGTGAAAAATATACGTTAGCTGACAGTCATCAAACCCAGGAAATTCAAAATGGGCTCGATGATGGAAACTTGAAAAGTGAGGTGAAAAAAAATGAGAAGGAGTGGATAATCCAGGAGTGCTGGTGACTTGGGAGCAGCTTCGCGAAGCACTGAGAAGAATTGGCTCGCAAATACTGCCCCGAACGAACGAACAAACCCAAGAAGACTACTACCGCTCGTGTGGCTTGGATCGCTGCACGTGTTCTGAAGTGACATAATTCCCGGCATCGAACAGATATTATCCGAGTGTATACTGTGGCGCGCATTGTGCACGAGAGACACGAGAGTCACGAGAGTCTCTCGTTGCTCGTTGCTCGTGTTCACGATCAAGCCGGATTCAATAAGGTTGGTGGTATGGGAACATGACTGTTGAGCTTAGGCCTCAGCTTAGGAAATATAGTCTCGAGGCATAAAGACTGTATATACCATAAAATAAAAACAAGAAATTCACAATTGAATCAATGAGATGCATTTCATTCACCGTAAACGATTCAATTGCAAAACAAATTTCATTTTATTACAATAAACCATGAACAAATTCTGCAATTTATTCACTGTTAATAAACATCACGAATAACACCGAACGTTTTGAAAACGTTTTCTAGCAAACGTAAAAAACATTTGTAAATTTTGGGGAAAAAAACTTTTTTAAAAATTTGGATACTTCCGCACATTTTTTGATACTCTGACTGAACAAAACTTTTTATAAACGTTTTTAAAACGTTTGGTAAACGTCAGACAAAGTAAATTCGAGCAGATTAAATTTCCAAACGTCTCTAAAACGTTTGCAAGACATTTATCAAATGTTTATCTAACGTATGAAGAACGTTTGCGAAACTTGTAAGAAGCGTTTTAAGAATTTTTAAAGAATGTTTGATCGAAAAATAAAAAAAAATTTTAGTAGATCATATACTTGGGAGAAAGATCACGCCGTCTATTGGATACATTTTTTAATCAAACGTTTACAAAACGTTTGAATCACAGTCGGAATTCCGATCGTTCAAAATCTTACTCCTTGAACGTTTCTCAAGCTTCTCTTAAACCTTTACCCATTTTCTTTAAAACGTTTTAGAAACGTTTGAAATACGTGTAGAATTTGTAGTCATTCAAAATTTTATTGGTCAAGCGTTTTGAAGACGTTTTTGAGAAGTTTTGTTCACTTGAGTCTCAAAAATCAGCGGAAGTATCATCCAACGTTTTCAAAACGTTTTTCTTACCAAATATTCCAAACGTTTTGGGTTTGCTAGAAAACGTTTTAAAACGTTTTTGTGTTATTCGGGATACTTCCTACAGCAAATTGCACCAAACAAGAAACCAAAAGGGCCTGAGCTGATGCAACTTTTTCCAATGGGATCCTACTCTCTAAATTCCTTGGAGTGAGAACTGTAGGGTTATTATCGAGTCACATGTGGTAAGACTCTTCTGCACATGCCTCTCTAGCTGCAAATCTCTTCCGCGCCATCTCTCCTGAGATGATTGGCAACTTTGTGACAAGTCTCCCGAACCGAATTGTTTCCCTGCGGCATCTCTCACCCTCGGAAGTGGGAGTGCGGCATCTCTCCCCAACAGAAAATTAGGGAATCTGCCTTTGAAGAAAATGGGCAAAAGACTGGCCATGGAAATAATGTAGGTCACATAACCTCAAAATGATAAATCTGGTAATAATATAGGTCACATACATAATGAATCTTGTCATGCTGGAGACTTGCCGCACTTCTGACACTTTCGATCGGACCTTGAACCAAGGAAATTACTTTGAATAAAAAAAAATTCTTTCAATTGAAACTTCTCTACATGGAAAGAAATTTTTGACAGCTGCTGCATTCATAGTAGTAGGACAACGCAACCAAAGCATGAAAGCAGCAGCAACACCAATTTTGGGAACGTTTCTGTCCCATAAAGTTATAGTTATCCGTTTCTAAAACAGTTGCCCCACACTGGGAACGCAGCGTTCCCTGAAAGGGAGAATAGTTGTCATAAACAGAAGGCGTATTGCAGTACTACAGTTTGGCACAACGAAGTTACCTATAAGTGCCGCTGTTGTACCAAATTTCTTTCCGTGATATGACCGAGAGCCGATGAATTCTTTTTTCCGATTCGAAGAAATTCTTTTATTTTTTTAAAGCCCGCAATAACTTTATGTTTGTATATGGAAACAAACGTCGATTAGCTCAGAATCCTCGATATCAGCTAAATGGAGTTGAACGTAACATTTCTCTTCAAAATTAGCTATAGAATATGAATAAAGTATTACTTTCCAAATAAAATATATATATTCCAAATATAGGATCCTGAGAAACCCCATGAGAAGGGAAAATTGGATTTTTGACTTTTTGGCGCTAATTAACATTTTTGCGGTTTGCAAGGCAGATTGTTTCTTATACATGAATAACTACTTTATACTGACACTTAGATGTTTTTATACATTATTCAAACAATTTATTATTGTTTTTAGAAACTTTCTGATAGGAGAGGGTTTGAAAGTCGTTGTTTTTTACGAATTTTCCAACTTATTTTTTCCTTTCCAGTTAGAGCGAGGATATGGTCAATAAAGTTAACAAAAATAATTGCTTAATTATGTATCATTATTTATAACAATAGTCTCTTTGAATAATCCTAGAAAGTTGCATTTTTTTCCTGTAACTTTTGAATTTCTATAAACTTACAATTCTAGTGAATTATTATTAATGAATTAAGGGTAACAAAAATAGTTGTTTGAAAAGTTTAATATTATTGTTAATAATATTCTATTTGCTTGATGATAGAAATTTGCGGTTCTTTCCAAAAATTTCAACAATTTGTCTTTTTCATTTGAATCGAATTGATAATAAACCAAGTTAAACGAAAAAGATGGTTGAAAAAAAAAGTATCGTTCATAACTGTCTTCTCTTAGATAAAAACCAGAAAGATGCGGTTTTTTCCTAAATTTCAAACTTCCCGTCCATTTTTCACCTAATGAGTTATGAACGATTAATAAGTGAACGTCGACCTGAATTATTTTCAAAAAAATATTAATTATTCTTACTTCTTTTCTAAAGTTTAAAATAGGAATTTCATTCAGCTGAAAGGCTGAAGAAATAGAGCAAAGTTTAATATTTCATGGAAAACCTGGACTTTCTAGGACTAAATCAAGAGAAAGTTCTTATAAACAATAATATGTTCAAACAATCTTTTATGCTCATTATAATAATTTACCAAATCATTCAAAGTGAAAAATAGACAAATATGTGAACATTTAAGGAAAAACTGAAAATTTTCTTCATTGGGCAGAGTGAATATCATCACCAATAATAATGAACGGTGAAAACAATTATTTTCGTAACCATAAATCAGTTATTACGAAACCTTTAAAAAATAATAATTTGTTTGAACCACGATTTTCTGGCATCATTCAAAGAGAATATTTTTATAAATATATTAATTTAAGATGGCAATTTTATAATAACTTAATTACTTTACTTTACTTTTTAAAAATAATTACTTTTGTTAACTTTCATAATGACTTATACCGTGCTCTAACTGGAAAGAAGTAAATAAGTTGAAAAAACCATGACTTTCAAGCTCTTTTCTAAGAGGAATTTGCTAAAATCAATAATAAATGTTTTAAACAATTCATAATGAGACTGCATAGGACTGCAAAATATTAACAACGGTTCTGAAAGATTGCATGGGATTTCAGATGATTGCATGGGACCAAAAAAGATTGCATGTGATTTGATTTGATTGGATGGGATTGCAAAAGATTACATGGGAGTTTAAGGATTGCATAAGATTTCAGAAGGATAGCAAGGGATAACAAGAAATCGCATAATATTATTAAATATTGCATGGGATTCGAGAGAATCGCATAGAATTTGAAAAAATTGTATAGACCTGCAAATGAATGCAAGAGATCTGAAAAGATTGCATGAGATGTTGAAAGATTGCATGGGATTGTCAAATATCGCTTTAGTACAAAATCTTAAATATGATTTCAAAAGATTGCATGGGACCAAAAGAGATTGCATGTGATTATAAAAAGGTTCAATAGAAACTGCGAAATAATCCATAAAATTCCAAAGGATTGCATGAGATTCTAACGGATTGCATAGAAATAAAAAAGTATTGCATGGGATTTTAAAATATTGCATAGGATCTTGAATGATTCCATGGAAAAGAAGAGTATTGCAGAGGATTTTGGAGTAGGTGTAGGATTACAAGAAGATTGCAATAGATTTCATAGGATTGCATGGAATTCAAGAAGATTGCATGGGACTAAAAAAGGTTGCAGTTTATTTGAAGTTATTGTATGGAGTTCAGAAGATTGCATGTGATTCAGAAGGATTGCATGAGACTGCAAAACATTGCATGTGATTCCAAAATGCTGCATAAAACTGCAGAATAATGCATAAAGTTCCAGAGGATTGCATGAGATTTTAACAAATTACATGGCAGTACAAAAGTATTGCATGTGATTTTAAAATATTGCATAGGATCGTTAATCGTTCCATGGGAAAGAAGATTATTGCAGGGGATTTTGAAGTATGCGTAGGATTACAAGAAGATCGCATTTGATTTCACAGGATTGCATGGGATTTAAGATGATTGCATGGGACTAAAAAGGATTGCATGTGATTTGGAAATATTGTATGGGGTTCAAAAGATTGCATGGGATTTGGAAGGATCGCGTGGACTGCACGCAACTGCATAGTATCTTACAGAATTGCATGGGACTGCAAAATATTTGATGGAATTTCGAAAGACTGCATGAGTGTTCGAGGATTGTATGAGATTTCGAAAGATAGAATGGGTTAACAAGAAATCGTATAAGATTATTAAATATTGCATGGGATTCGAGAGAATTGCATATAATTTGAAGAAATTGTATATGCCTACAAATGAATGCAAGAGATCTCAAAAAATTGCATTGATTCCAAAATGTTGAATAGAAACTGCAAAATATTGCATGAAATTCCAAAAGATTGCATGAAATTCCAACGGATTCCATGTAAGTAAAAAATTATTGCATGGGATTTTAAAATATTGTATAGGATCCATGAGATAGAAGAGTATTGCATAGGATTTTGGTAAATTGCGTAAGATTACAAGCAAATTGCATTGGATTTCATAGGATTGCATGGGATTGTAAATTATCCCATGAGATTAAAAAGTTTCGCATGAGAATTAATCAAGATTGCGAGGGATGCCAAGAAACCATGAAGATTTGTAAAGTACTGCATGAGGTTCACAAAAGATTGCAGGAGATTGCCTGATAATCCATAAGATTGCATGGAATTTAGAATATATCGATATAAGTTTTATAGAAATTGCATGGGATTAATAGGGATCGTATAGGATTTTGAAGAATTCCATGGGATTACAAAAAATCGTACAGGATTTCAGAAGATTGAATGGGACTGCAAGAGAATGCATGAAATTTGAAAATATTGCATGAGATTCAGAAAATTGCATGCGATTTTGGAGGATTTTATGGGACCGCAAAATACTATATGAGGTTTCGAAGGATTGGATTGAATTTGGAAGGATTGTTAGTGATATCAATAGATTGTACGTGACTGCAAAAAATTGCACGCGATTTCAGAAGATTGCATGGGACTGCAAAAAATACCATGGTATTTCAAAAGAGTGCATGGGATTACAAATATTAGATTAGATTTTGTTAATTGCATAGAATCCCCAAATATTGCATGAGATGCAAAGTATTAAATAGGATTCCAAGAGATCGCATAAAATTCGAAAGGATTGCATGAGATTATAAAGTATTGCATGGGTGTACAAACTATCGCATGGGATTTTAAAAGATTGTATAGGATCGTAAATGACTTCATGGGATAGAAGATTATTGCACAGTATTTGAAAGTGTTGCGGGGGATCATGAGAAGATTACATGGGATTTTTCAGGACTGCATGGGATTGTAAATTATTCTATGGGATTAGAAAGTATTGAATAAGGATGCATAATGGATTTCAAGATATTACAAGGGATTATAAGGTATTGTGAAGTATTGTATGAGAATAGCCAAGGATTGCGGAAGATTGTGTGAGATTTCATAAGATTGCACGAAATTGACACCATTTCTAACAATGGGCGCAGTACTGCGCCAATGCTGGAACATCAGCGCTGGCCAATCCTTATCTCACGCAGATATTCTAAGCCTCATTTTTCCTAAATTAAGCTAAGCATCGATTGCATACTGGCGCAATACAGGCCATGTTTATACTGCAAGCAAAGGCCAACCCTTATTCCCGCAGTTATGCCAGGCATCGGCTCAATACTGGCACTGTACGGGCACAGTGCAAAACGCTAACTAAAGTCAACTATTATTTACCAAAGTTAAGCTAAGCTTCAGCTGAATACTGGCTCAATACGGGTAATTTAAGGGACAAATAAAAAGTGCGAGTAATAGTGAACCCCCACCTTTTTAAGGTAAGCTAAGCTTTGGCTGAATACTGGCACTTAACGGGCACAGTACAAAACGGTAACGGTTGTCAACCATCATTTCTCAAAGTTACGCCAAGCATCGCCTGCATACTGGTTCAATAAAGGCAAAGTTGAAAATATAAGCAATGACCAACCCGTAGCTCCTGCAGTTACTCCAAGCTTCGGCTCAATACTGGCAAAATACAGGCCTTATGCAAAGTAATTAAACTGGCCTACCGGCATCACCCGTAGTTATACCACGTGTCGGCTCAATGTTGGCACAACACGGGGCGAGTTGAAGATCCAAGCAATGGCCAATCCGTTTCTCTAGTTGTTATGCCAAGCGTCGGATCAATACTGGCAGAACTCAAGCCAAATGAATACACGGCCAACCCGTATCTTACGCAGTTTTACCAAGCGTCGCGCGTCGGTTCAATTCTAGCATTTTACCGGCCTGTCGAAAAGCCCCTGACAATAACTAACCTTTATTTTCCAAAGTTAGGCCAAATATCGGCTTAATACTGGCTCTCTTCCGAACTTGGTATAAAACACTAACGATGGCACTATACGGGCACAGTACAGAACGCTATAAATGGCGGAACAATTTTTTCTTGAGTAAGGTCAAGTTTCGGCTGTATACTGGCTCAATGCGGGCAAGTTGAAATTGTGAGCAATTGGCCATAGAGATCATATAAAAAATATAAAACATCAACGGAAACACTAGTAAAAATTGGATCTTAATAAATATCTTCCGGATAGGAAAATAATTAGAAAATTCTAAAAATTTAATCTAGGGCATTTTCGGATACTTTTGATTTGATTATTTTTATCTCATAGTTGTGAAAGTCCATAATTTACTATTCATAATCCTCGACAAGCTCCATTTTTTAGAATAGATTTCCATTTTTTTTTCCAAACACGCTCAGCATTATTTTTTTTAAAGTTGGCTAGCTTGTGTTTTTGTATTATTTTCCTCAAAAGAGACTTGCCGCGGAGAGACATGCCGTAAGCGAGACGTGCCGCGAGAGAGATAGAATTTGAACAACATTGGCGAATCCCTAACTGAAAAAGATAAATGAATCACAGAAAACTGAATGGATCAATTTTTCGCCAAAAAACTGATTTCCAACTGAAATATTAAATACATTTTTAACAAAATAGTTGAGTTTGTAACCAAAAAGACGTAGTAAAATGAATTTTTTACGAATGAACTCATCTATCTATCAAATAGGTAAGTTTCAACCGAAACGTATTATTCAGTCAAGGATAAAAAAATTTCAAACAAATTGATACCTCTTAAAGCCAAAAAATGAATTTCCCGACAAAACAATTAAACTTTTAATCAGAAAATAGAAATTTTCGACAAGAGCAGAGTTTGTTAGATTTGGAAAAACAACTTTTGAAAACATTAATTCAGGCTTTCCAACCGAAAAAGATTTGATTTCTTCCAAAAAAGGACTAAATTTAGAACGAAAAAAATCCAATCAGATTGTTAAATCTTGAATCCAAAAGGACGAATTTTACAGAGAACAGCGGGAAAGATAATTTCAAACCAATTTTTCGAATTTCAACAAACATAGTTTGATATGAAGTAAAAAAGACAAACTTGAAAAAAAGTTTAATAATTAGGTAAAAAGGAAGACGTTCCAAAAAAAAAAAATCAATTTTCAACGTAAGAAAGCAAAAATCACGTCATTTATCCCCATGTCAAAAAGAAATAAATTCAAAATCTTACTACAAAAACTGAACTCGTTAGTTCTAGTCTGGGCCCGTTATTGCCCTGTTAAGATTTCTAATTCTTTGTGACTATAAAAACTCTGTAGGTCTACTTGGGCCCTAATTTTGTACTTACCGGGCTTTAGTAGGCCAGAGAAAAAAATTTGGTGGAAACTCAATCATAAATGGAGAAAACTAGCCAGTGCCCTTGCCAATCCTGATCGGGATTTCTCGATTCTCTCCGTGGTTCTTCTAATACTTAGGTTCACCGCTGCCATTGAAATGTTATTTTTCAAAATTGAAATAAATAGACCGAAGAGTTCTAGTCAGGAACTTTGCAGGCCTCAGTCAGTTTACCGTAGATGGAATATGTGGAATTGAGAGCTAGAAATTTGCATTAGAAGTCCTAGATAGAGCTTGGCTGACACAGCGTTACGTAAATAGCCAAGGTCTCTCTATTTTTCCTGATCAGCTCCCTATCAGAAATTGGAGCAACTAGCCTGGGCCCTTTCAAATCCTGATCAGAATGTCTAGATTCTTCCACACGGTCCTTTCATTGCTCTGGTTGATTGCATCGTTCAGCATCTTATTATTTTTCAACTTTGAGATAAGAGGAGAGAGAAGTTCTAATCAGGACCTAATCGGGCCTTGGTCAGCATACCTCAGATAAAACTAATGAAATCGTGTGCATCAAGTATGTGTTACAATTTCTAGATAGCACTTGGCTGAAACGGGGTAACAGAACTAGCAAGTAGCTTCCTAGTTACCCCGATAAGTGTCCTATTAGAAATAGGACAATCCAGTCAGGTCCCTCTCAGATTCCAACCATAACCCTTAGGCTCTTTCTGCCAGTTCCTTTATTGCTTTCGTTCACCGCTTCTCGGCTATCTCGGCTGAAACAACTCAATGGAACTGGTCAGGGCCTCTCTACTTCTCCTGTGCAGCGCCCGATTAGAAACAGGAAAAACTATCCAGCGCCCTCCTTAATCCCGATCTCAATTCTTCAATTTTTCCCTTCGGTCCATTTTTTACTTTGGTTTACCGCTCCATTCAGCATCTCGTTATTTTTCAAAATTTAAATAAATGGACGTCTCGCAAAGACGAAGATATGAATAACGACGCGGAAATATAGGCGCCCACGCTATTGCACGTGCAGTTTCTTCTCCAGGACTCGCAGTCTTCATTCTTCCTCTGGGTCGTAAAATGAGAAAAAAGGGCAGATAGTGTGATGACTTCCTCCTTCTATTTCACCAATCATTAAAACAACATGATTTTCTGTGCTGCATACTATCTCCAGTGACTGTGAGCGAATAAATTTAAATTCATCATCCTGCAAGATACATGCCCTTCTAATAGATTTTCAATTGCCTCATTTATAGGTGAAGAGTACAAGAAGGAAACATGTTTTATGTGCTCATTATAAACGATGATTTACGTTATTATTTAAACTATTATCAGCAAATAGGCGAGGGAAGTTATATATCAAGATTCCTACTTTACCGAATTTGAGACCAAACTACGGATCAAGTGGTTTATGTCCGTGCAAAGGTTTTAAAATGTTGTTGTAGGTCCCGATGATTTGTTCCTCGTACTTTCAAATGCGCATTGTAAAGTTATGACTTTATCGGAACCTTCTAGAAAATTTTAGAAACTTATCAAGGACATGAACCACTAAGGCGTTAGAATTTGTTGAAAGCCGGTAAATAGGGATCCTGATCTAGAACTTCCCTAACTAGGGACCGGCATTGTAGGTCGTTTCCGAATTGATTTTTGGATTTTTCTGCCTGAAAATTCATGTTTTTGTTTGAAAATTGTTGTTTTTTATATATTCATATATATTTCATATATATTTTATTTTATATATTTATATATATATATTTTATATATTTATATATTTATTTTATATATTTATATATTTATATTTATATATTTTATATATTTTATATATTCATAAGAAGTTAACTTTC
>WSXT02090237.1:0-11739 GCA_011762715.2 Neuroterus valhalla
GGGGAGTACAGACGGCCCTGGAAACAGTACCACACCATAATAACAACAACCAATCGAACTTGCGCGCAACGTTCTCTCCATTTTCTAGGTTAGAAACGAACGATTAAAATGAATAACAAAGAAAAACTACTTACCCTCGTATTGTCGAATGCCTGTAAACGAACGTCTGCATTTCTTTTCTCATAAAGTGCTCTGGCAAGTGTCCCATAAGGCCTGTAACTCATAACTCTCTGAAATGTAGTCGACAGGGCAGATTTCTTCGTCAATCTTCCGCCCTCCTATCAAGATTTTCACACCCACGTAAGCCGCGAGAAGGTCACTTCTGTCTTCCACTTTCACGAGATAAGCATTTTTACCGGTTGCGAATAACCGGGTGTAATTTTATCTCAAAAATTGTCGCGGAAACGGTTAACGGAGCAACACGACCGTGAACGTAAACAGTCATTGCACAGTTCCAGGCAGGTCCATGCTGGAAGCGCCCTCGGTTGGTAAAATGTCGATGAGCTCAGCTGACTCGGTTGCGGTTGATAAAGGAGGGAATGAACGGATTCTCTTGTGAGTTGAAAAATCAATTCTTATTAAAAACTTAGTTGGAAGTTCCTCTTTTTTGGATGAATACAATTTTTTTTGTTTTAAAATTGGAATGATTTCACGTTGAAATATAGTCTGATATCATTTTTGTTGGGAATTCTGTTTTTTTGTTTGGAAATTCAAAATCTTGTTAGGTGAATTAATATTTGATTCGAATGTCTTAGTCGCTTATAATTAAAAAGTTTGTAAACAAATTAGAAAACAATATTTAATACCTAATTGTTATTTAAGAAAACAATTACTAGAAGAGAAAAAACTGTTAGTTGATGAACGGAAAAAACTCCAAGATAAAATGAAAGCAATACAACAAAGGATCAAAGAAGAAACGAGATAATAGAATTGTAAATTTAATTTTGAGTAAATCTTGTTTTTATGTCCTAATTATTAATCCAAAGATTTGAAACTGTTCCTGTCATACTTATGTTGTAAGATTATAATTAATTATTTCTTGTTAATTCGTATAATTTTTAGGTTCAACTGTATTATTACTCAGTAATAATATAAAACAATTTTTCAAACTATGAATAAATAAATTAATAACTGAAAAAACAAATTTCATCCTAAATGTTTCAGTCGATTTTGTGTTCCATAATTTGGGACATACCTGATGAAACACCCGTACATGTTGGTTTGAACTGTTCCATAAATACGGCCATAAGTACTTATCTCCTTTTTTATCTAATTTATTAATATTTTCAACTAAAATTCACTTGGTAATAACTATTTTCGCTTCAGTAGATATTAGGTAAACAATTACCTTGAAAAAGTTAGATTTTTCAACTCTTCTTTCTTTTGAATAATGTAAAATATACAACTCCTATCCATAAGGTGTTCCATAATATGGCCCTTTACCTCAGTTCTTTGAAAATATATCTGTTTTGTTGAAATACTTCCTTATTTGAATAAAAATTTAAAATTATACTTGAAATTTTTTTCAATCATTTTTTATTCAAAATTAAAATAAGTTTCAAAGATAAAAGTCGATTGCTACATTTTCCGTTAAAAATTCATCTTCTTTGTTTGGAAATTATGCATTTTTCTCGAAAGTTGAACTACTTTGTTAAAAATGATTTTTTTTTTGGAAAATATACAATTGAAGTTGAAAATTAATCTCTAGTTGGAAATTTCATAGTTTTGTTGACAATTTGTCTTTTTTCTGTCCGGAATAAATTTTTTAAATGAAAATTGAACTATTCCGCTGAAGGCTTGAATTTTATTCCCTGAATTGAAATTCAACTAGCTGTATGAAAATTTATCTATCATGTTGAAAATTAGTCCTATTTGCTTCAAAGTTAAAATCGCTGTGGATGATAAATATTGACTGTTACATTTTTTGTTGATATTTAATATTTTTTCTTTGTAAATAAATTGTAAATCTGTCTCGAAAGTTGAACTTCTTTGTTCAAAATTAATTTTTTGATGAAGCATGTAACATTTCGGTTAAAAATTGATCTTTTGTTCGAAATTTGATAGTTTTTTTGACAATTGATTTTTTTTTTCGGTTAAAAATGGAGTTTTTTAAGTGAAAGTTGAACTACATACATATTCTACTGTAGGTTGACATTTTATTTCTTTTTTTAAAATTCTACTAGTTGGTTGGAAACATATCTATTATATTGAAATATCTTCCAATTTGACCGAAAATTTATAATTGTACTTGAAATATGTTTCAATCGTTTTTCATTCAAAATTAAAATAAGTTCTAATTATTAATATCGATTTTTACATTTTTCGTTGATAATACATCTTCCTTGCTTGGGAATTCAAAATCTTCCTCGAAAGTTGAACCACTTTGTTCACAATTGAATTTTTTGGTAATTAATATTATTATTATCATTATTCAATTTTAAAATTAAAAATAAACTATTCCACATAAGTTTGAAACTTGATGTGTTTCGTTGGGAATTCTTTTCCTTCGGTTAAAAATTCAATATTTTGTTGGGAATTCAGCCTCTTCGGTTGAAAATGATTCGGTATCAGTTTATATTCCAAGTATTTTGTTGAAAATTAGTCTTTCATGGTTAAATACAACTGTTGTTGATTCAAAAATTTGAATTCTTTCTGGTTTAAATATTAAATGTTACATTTTTCGTTGGAAATTCAACTTTGTTATTCAGGAATTAAACAACTTCTTTGTCGGAGAATTATTTTTTTCAGAAGATTTATTATTTGAGTAGATATTTAATTATTTAATTTGTGATTTGGAATGCATTTATTTCTATCAAGATTGTTTTTTCCAATTGAAAATTATGGTTTTTGTACACAGTCATATTAATATCAAATTGATTAATTATTATTCATGGTTTGAAGGTACAAATGCTTTGGAAAATTCCTCTTTTCGGCTAAAAAAAATCAAAATTTTTAATTTACAGTTCACTGTTTCAATGAAAATTGTTCTTTTTTGCTCTGTTAGTTGAAAGTTGAATTAGTTTGCTAAACATTTTTTTCGTTCAAAGACTCATCAGTTATGAATTCAATTATTTTGTCATAATTTTGTTCTTTTTTAGTAAAAAATGGAATATTTCAAACTGAAAATCAAACTCGTCCACCTAAAGTTTTAAATTTATCCTTTTTAATCAGAAAATCAAATCCTTGGTTAGAAACTGCTTTATTTTGTAAAAATACGTCCCGTTTGGTTGGAAATTTGAAAAAATCTGAACTGGAAACTAAACTATTTCACTTAAGGTTATAAATGTATCGTTTCTTAATAAAAAAAAAAGTTGGAAATTGGTCTTTTCTGTTTAAAATTCGACTCTTCCGGACAAAAATGCAACAGTTTTTTTGGAAAGTTAGCCTTTTCATTCGAACATTATCCAGTTGCATAATTGAGAATCCAACCATTTATTTGGTTAAAAATTCATTATTTTGTATTGAAAATAAGTTATTCTAGTAATAAATTCATTTTCTTAATTGGTAATTCAAATATTACCCAGTAGCATTAGGCCATAATCCCTTTCACGGTAAGCATAACTCGTTAAGAGTTGCATTTGGTTGAGTTGAATACACGGGAGGACACCAGTCTTCCGTCAACATGCCAACAGCACGCGATATTCCCGGACAGTCACCCATCCAAGTACTTATCGCGCCCAACGCTGCTTCACTTCAGTAATCATACGTGAACTGGGTTTTTGAGCGCGGCATGGCCGTTCTCTGAAAGTATCTTGTTGCTAGATTTTAATAACTTCTTTATCACTAGGCACAATGAAAACTTGCATTTTTTCGGAGCAAGTCGCATAACCTGACTTGTTTCCAAAACAACGCACTCATATCCCATTGTTGCCGTTGATTTGAAAAAAAACCTCGAGAAATATAAAGTCCTAAAACATTAACATTTTATTTTCAACCATATAAAAATCGAATAATTTCGTTTATGTACTTCAAAAAATTAAAACTTAACATTGATGACACTTTCCCCATGTATTTTATGAACTGTCGGCCTAAAAATACAGCCAGCGCCGCTACTCGGCTACGGTCAACATTTTCGTTACTTTTAGTTTTGACTGTCACCTGCTTGGTTTTGATAAACTGAAGATTTGAAATCTTCTCGTTTCCAAAGCTCATAGTCTTGAAGAAGACTTTTAAGTCTTGCTAAATGTGACAAATTCATGAGGTAGAATGAATAATAAAATTATTTATCTGAAAATATCAAAAACGTTTAAAGGATTCTTGTCAAAAATATTGGGTTGATTGGAAATTCATATAGCCGAAGGTTGTAGATTAAAATGCTTGATAATTTCCATTCTTAGCAAAAATAGTTTATGAAATAAGCTTAAATTGTTGATTGACTATATTTTCATGTTGCCTGATGAATAAAATTCAACGAAAAGGCTATATTAAATATATATACACACATATTATGTCCATTGAATAATAATAATGTTATAAATTATATAACAGTTGTAAAAATAACTGAATGAGTTTTTGAGAAGTTGCATTCCTGTAATATTGTTCTTTACAGTTAAATTACATTTCAAACCACAAAATAATTCCGTTGTACAAGTTTTTCAACAGTGAGACATTTTTGGGCCCTTTATACTAAATATAGAGCCTGTTTTCTCACAAGATTTTTTTCGGCTGGGAACTCAATTATATACTTTCAAGTTGATCTACTTCGTTAAAAAATTAATTTATTGTGATGATTTACCTTTTCAGTTTAGGATTCATGTATTTCTTCCAAAAATTCTTCTTTACGGTAGGAATATGATGTGGCTATCCAAAAATTCACATTTTCGTTAGGTTTTTAACTATATTGTTAAGAATTTATCCGTTTTTGTTGAGTGTAAAAGATGACAACATTTTTTTGTTTAGTAAAAAAGAAACTTTTTGATTGAAAATTAAACAAAATCTTTTTTTTGATTGTATAATTATATCTTCAAAATGAGAATGAAACCATTTTGTCAAAAATGCATGTTATCTGTTGAAAATTTGTAGTTTGAACATCGATCCACTTTCTTAGAAGATTCATTTTTTTTTTTTCGAAGATTGAACTATTCTGTCACAGTCACTTTCCCTGGTCAAAAATTGAACTCTGTTTCCCAAAATCGGTCTTTCTGGCATGGAATAATTCTCCTTGGTTTGATTTACAACTATTAGGGTTATGATTCAGCTGCTTCGTTTGAAATACACCTATTTTATTTGAAGTTAAATTTTTTTTAGATCAAATAGACATACATAAAGACAGACAAAAATACATACATACATACATGCATACATACATACATACATACATACATACATACATACATGCATACGGACAGACAGACATACAGACAGACATATAGACAAACCTGTGCCTGTAGGACAGTCAGAAACACAGGCAGATAGGCACAAAGCCGTACAGATAGACATGTAAACAGATAAACAGACAAACACATGGGTATGCACATACAGACAAAAGACAAACAAGTACACAGATAGTCAGACATACAGGCAGACTTGCAGCAGGCATACAGACAGATGTGCGTACCATCAGACAGAAAGACAGACATGCGTGTACAGTCGGACAGAAATGCACACATGAAAAGGCATACAGACACGAAAAGGCATACAGACACACAGCCAGACATAAATTATCGTAAAACCATTTTTCTTGATCAGGGGGTCTCAAAACTTCGGAAATCAACGGAAACTTGTTATGTACAAATTCACATAAATCAAATATCATCCATCATGAATGATGAGAATCTGAAAATTCGCGTGGCTATGTAAATGATTGGGCACACATAAAATTTACCGAATGTATTTCTCATAGAAGTAAAAACTTTAAGAATTGCCAATGAATAAATGAGTGAGGTTCTGTGCGAGAAAAGTTTGGAACGATAATGCCAGAGTAGAAAACTTCACCAACGTTCAAAGAGAAGAATGGCATTCCGTCCAGCTTTGATCGCTTATTTTGACTTTAGACCTGTAAAGGTATGCTGAGTAATTAACGCGTGAAATTGGCTGAGAATCTGACCCTGTTGTTTCTCTTACAGCAGAGCTGCTCTGAACGAACTTCGCAATATCATTTTACATCTGATTCTTTCTTCCTTGTAAAATATCAGAAATATTCCAAAGTATAAAATATTCAGGTACTGTATCTCAAAAATATAAAAGAATGGCCTCTGAATTAAAATCAGTCAAAAATTGCTTGATTTGATTATTTGAACTTACTGTGACTAAAAGTCAGTCATTTCGAATGACGAGACTGTCTTTTTAATTGATGAATCAGTCAATATTGCTGGCTGACCCAATCAGTCACTTGATATGTCTGATTTTCAGTCAATAAAGGTGACTGAATTGACTTTCATTTTCTAAGTTACGAAAGAATCAGTCATTTAATGTAGTTCAAGACCAAGACAAAAACCTTCGAGTGGGCAAAGTTGATGGTCTCACAATAGAAATTGGTTCTCGGGTCTATGAAGCAGCTAAAAGTTCCTACCATAAAGTTATAATATAAAATAAGGTGGCGATCGGTGGTCCACTGGTTTGGTGGTTGCAATTGCATTTTTGTTAAATCTTTGAAAACAAGAATTAAAAATTACTATAATTTAGAATTAATATTATCGCATCAAATATTCTTTCCCGAAAATTTGGCAATTCGATTTTTGGTAATTCAACTATTGAAATTTTTCAAACAATCAAGAAATTTTTCAGTCATTCATATAATTCTTCTAATAAATTGTATTTTTTGTATTCTATTATGTATCTGTTTTCAACACTCTTTCAAATATTGGAGTCGCATCGTTTCATATTGACTGATTTATTCAATTAAAATGACTGATTTCATCAGCGTCTCAGAATTACTAATTTAAAGAGTCACTCTAGACTGATTTGTTAGTTGTCGAATTCGCATAACTTTATTCAGTCAAATATAACTGCCAATCAGTAACTTCTGACTGATTTAAATTCAGAGTTCATAATTTTTTCTTGGATCTACACATCCGTTCAATTTTTATACGGAGGATCTGAAGCAACTCCAACTGAAAGGTGCTTGCAAATCGAATCATGGCCTCAGTTTCTTCTAAAGAAAGTTAATTGTTGGTTTTTTTAAACCATGATGTGCGAAACTCGCAAAAAGATGATGATGAAATTTTCTGCAAACATTATTGGACAATTTTAAGTTTCAATTCTACCGTTCTGTACTTTTTTGATGTGTAATAGAAAGCATCAATTCAAAGTTTTTTCCAAAAATCAAACTTTTTATTATATCCCTAAAATTTGAATCTAATGTTAGTGTTTGGTTTATAGGATTAACTTAGACCTGAAAATTTAATTTCGGTAACTATTAAGTTAAGCTGAAACAAAAGTAAATCTGTAGATGAATAATACCATTTACCCAGTAAAAAAAAACCATTATACGCGCCCCTTTAATTTCTCTCGACGTTAAGATGAATACCTTGACAACAAAATAATTGAATCCTCAAACAAAACGAAAAAAAAAATGGTTTTAAAACAAATAGTTGAATTTTGAACAAACTAGAAAAAATTCGATAAGTAAGATGAATTTTCTATAGTTAGATGAATGTTCGAACAAAACAACAAAGTTTTTAACAACAGAGTAGATTTTCCAACCAAAAAAGATGTTTTATTTAGTGAAGAAGGAAACTCAATCCAAAAAGTTGAATTTCTTATTGTTAATATCGTAGAGGAATTTTCTGCAAAGTAGTTGTATTTGTAACGCAGATATATTCTTATTTAAACAAGATGATAAATAATTTTTCAGGAAAAATATACAAATTCCAACGGAAGTTTTTGAGTGAAAATCAAGAATATCCCTTTTTTTTATCAACAATGAGTTATTTCAATTTTTAGTTTAAAAAGATCCTTACTTCAACCACTCAGAATTGATTATTTACAAATTAGTTGAATTTACAACATAAACCAAACCATTCCTAACTAAGCTGTTTTATTTTTGATTCAAAAGAATTTTTTTCACCTAAAAAGGTGGATTTAAAACCTTAATGATAAATCTTTGGTCAAAAAAAAAATTTTTCAATAAAGTGATTGTTTAATTTCTGGAAAACAAAGTACGTTCTTACAGAAAGATGTGGCTATTTATACCTACAATAAAAAGGGTTTTATTCTTGATCAAAAATAATTCTTTCAACAAAAAAAAAAACAAAACAATTTTTAATAAAGTAGTTGAATTCTGAACCAAAAGCAGATGATTTTTGATATAAAAGCCTGCCTTTTCAATCGAGGGAAACAAAATGCATGGCTTTTCGACTCGAAAGATAGATTTTCTACAAAAAGACATTAAATTTCAACCGAAAGTGAAAAAGTTTAATTTACGGCTGAAAAAATAGATTTTTGACTGAAGAAATACACAAATTTCCAACATTACAATCAGATTTCAGACAGGAATCGAATTTTACCCTAAATGATGAATCATTTAACGAAAAAATCAATTTTGGAAGAAGTAGGAATTTTCGAGCAAAATTCTGAATCTTCGAAAAAAGGCAAATCTTTAACCGAATAGTTGAATTTAAAACTTAGAAAGATACATTTTCAACCTCATTTGGTCGCAATAAAATAATTACAATCAGTTTTTTACTAAAGAGATCAATTTTTAACCAAGAAAATTAATTTTTCTAGACAGATACTACCAGCAGACAGACATACACACAATAGTTCATTCATTCATACATACATACATCCGTAAATACAGACATACATGCATGCATACATAAAACACAGACAGACATACCGATATGAACCAAAAATCAGAGATACCCGCACAGACATAAATACACAACAGGCAGACAGATGCTGAAGACAAACTGACAGACAGGCACTACATATGGACAGACATTTTAGACAGACAAATATATAGAAAAACAGAGAAGCATACATTAATACATACATATATACATATATACATACATGAATACGCACATACATACATACATTCATACATAACTGCATGCATACAGATATGCATGCACATAATAAAGATGGACAGGCAGACAAAGAGACTCTAAAGACGGAAGGACGGGCACCACATACATACAGACCGGTAGACAGGTAGGACCGACAGACATGCATCTACTTCATTAAGACAGGTACAATGACACAACATGCAGACATAAATAACAACTAGACATGCATACATACAATACGGACAGACATGTATTCACATAGTCACACAGATAGACAGATGCACATAACGCACATACAGAGACGCATCCATATGTACACTACAGGACGACATTCACGCCGGAAAAATAGAAGGACAGTTAGACAGACATATAAATATACAGATACTACAGTCAGACAGACATTAATACATGCAGACATACACTATAGCCATGCAGATATACAACCTACAGATATGCATACACTACTACCAAAGGGAGACATATGATACACACAGACATACATACATGCCAACCGACACTACAGACAGACAAACAAGCATACATTAATATAGACACACATATAGAATGACATTTTTTTGGGACAGACAGACATGCAGTCAGAAACTATAGACAGACAGAATCTACATACGAATATTTATTCACACAGAAACGCAGAACGAGGACATACGCAGCAGACAGACAGACCCGACAGGAGGACACACATACACTGATAAAAAATTAGCATTGTGTAACGATTTCGTTACTTTCTTCTTTTTATATTGTTAAGATAAATTGAAGAAGTCTAACCTAATTGTCAAAAAAAAAAAAAAAAAAAAATGAAATTGTCCGAATTCGAAAAAGATGATTCGCAGAGGAAAATGCCCTTGGTGTATGCCAGAATAAATTTTTTAGAATCCAACATGTAAGGTGCGAAATTAAAAGACATGATTTATTAAAAATTTTTAATCTATCATAAAAAATTGTCTCCTTAACACATTAAACACACAAAATATACGCATACGACATATAATAAATATAAAACGATCGCAATTATACCACAATAAATTTTTAAAAGTGAAATGTATAAATAAAAATCGTGTTTCAAATTCGAGTTAAAATATAAGAGAATATTGTAGATCGTCATTGCACAGGATGGTCATGTTTAAATATTGATATAATACAAAAAAATACCTTGTGGATGGCACATCGATGGTGATAAGAAAAGATACCTTTGCTCAGAGTCGAACGGTTCGCTCGTAGGATTTTATCAGCAAAAAAAAAACGAGAAAATAAACAGGCTTTTTTGAGATGATAAACAAAAATTGAGATAGGATTATCCTCAATACTCGACGTTCATCCTTCGGACAAAATTTGCCATTGCTGGACCTAAAAGGCAGTTGGTTTCAAGTTGAATTACAACTGGGACTTTCGCGTGCCCTGCAAGCAAGAAAAATACCGAAACCCGTTTTATGTTCACACTGTACGAAAAATGTTTATAACTTCATGCACCTAATGTCGGAAATTACAAACTACTTGCTCAGAAACGCTAGGAAATCACAAATTCACAAACGAAGATTTATAACAATTACCATCGCATACATAGCGTCGCCCGAATTTGTTTCGGACATTTGAAATAAGTCTCCCCCTTCTGCAGCCACGCATTCATCTAATTCGCAAACCCGTCGCTAACTCATGTCGACCGCTCGAAGAGTACGTCAATCGGTTGCAATATATTCACACTTCTGCGCACCAATCAAAATCTAAAGATCAAAATAAACAGGCGAATTACTCGAAAATCGCTGGTTCTAAAACGCGGGAAAACTCTAATTGTAAGTCGCAATGTGTTGATCGCCTCAATTGAATCGAGAAAACCCGTTTACTTGTCCGTATTTAGAACCACCGTTTACTTGATCCAAGAAAATTTACTTGATGCAAGGTACATATTCTTGGATCAAGTAAATAGTGGTTCTAAATACGGACAAGTAAACGCGTTTTCATGATTCAATGCTAATTCTTCTTAAAGAGATATATTCACAGAATATGCAGACACACAGATCGACCGACATTTCAGTCAAAAAAATTTGTTTATGGCTCAGGAGATCTCAAAACGTCGAGAATTGACGAAACTTAATTAGGTCCAAATTCACATGAATCTCATACTTTTCATCAATGAACGATGAACCTGCCATCGTGTTTTGCGATTTTAGGCTATGATTGTGAATTTCCAAATATCTTATGGCATTTTCCACTTTGGGAACAAGAAGTATTATAACTATTGCAAATAACAAATCGCAACGTAGCAGTTTTTTAAACTGATAAGAACCATGTAATGCCTATTTAAGGTATCTAGTATGGGTTTGGGGGCAGGCAAAGAAACATTTTCGTCTAAACCATTTTTTCTGTCCATAAGGGGCTCAGAACGTCGAGAACTGACGAAAAATGTATGGGTCCAAATTTACACAAGAGTTATAATTCCCATAATCGAAAAACAGTTTGAGAAAATTTCGTATATGATTTTTAGAACTCAGTATATTTTTTTTTGTTTCCTTTTTACCGTATCCAATCAGTTCTATTTTTTGTGGTTTAAACTATTGATATTGCTGGTAAGAGTCCTGATAACGAAGCTGACCTGGGTCATCCCTATTAAAAAAAAATCTGCCCCCTGTGCGATCACATTCTCATGGCGTGCTGCGCGCGCGGCTCGCTTCGCTCGCAAGTTTGAGCGCGCCTATCCCCGTATCTACATGGACGCATAAACGCGATACTCTGTCGCTTTTCATCTACGCGTTTCAGTGTGACAAAAGAAGAC
>WSXT02090248.1:0-11738 GCA_011762715.2 Neuroterus valhalla
TTGTACACGATCGAAACCCGAAATACCTTATTTCATCATAATGGATCATCGTGAAAGCATTAAATCTCAAATATTATTCTCAAGTTTATGACATTCTTCTACTCTTGACAATTAAAATTTCATCCCAAATATTTTCGGACGATTTTATTCATGTTTTAGAGTTCTTGAGTCCTAAACTGTGACTTCGACCTGACCTTTGACAACTGGCTCGATTAAACCCAAAAGCAAAAATATGAAAAATGTAGCCTCGGAACATGGAAATATCTACGGGGATTCTTGAGTTATCATGGAAAATTTAGAGCAACGTGATGGGACCACAACCTGTTATTCGAGGTATTATTTCCCTACGAGTCATGACATTTGCGATCATAACTTGGAAACTTCTACATTGAATATATTTATGCTATATTGAAATGTTTTTTTAGGTTTTTTTAGATCTTTCGTAGCCTCGGTGGCACAATTGGGTAAGCGCTCTACTCATGTATCAGGATTTCCTAGTCAAATCCGGGCCCAGTACAGTTTTTTCTTATATTTCTAGTGAATTTTTGAACATTTTCGTTAGGGGTAATATCTTTGACTCTTGATTAAATTTTGAATATATACATACATTATAATCGGTCCTAAGATTATATATGGAATCGGTTATTGATGTTCGAAGACATCGAGTTTCGAGCTCGTAAACCCGGCCGAGCGACGATAATTTACCACTGTTGTCAACCTTGGATAATGGGTAATGCGAATAGCTTTTCTCAAACCGGAATCATGCTTCGACTGTGAATGAAACCTCGCTTTAAAAAAGTTACGCCCAAGTATCAAACAACAGTTCTTCATCCTTGGTTGCACAAGCTTAGAAAGATCTTACGATTTAGACTTATAGTAGTGAAAAATATGAATATTTCGGATAAAAAAGAAATTAATGCTCAAGGAAGAATTAGAGAAATAATGGATATTGTTAGAATAATGTGAAAAGATATTGAAAGATACCGAAACATGATGAAGCATTGTGAAATATAGATTATTAGTATGCAAAGACGATACATTAAAACAGAAGGATGAGCAATTAGCAAGCTGATAAATTTGGATGATGAATCAAGGCGTCAAAAAAGAACGATAAGGATTTGAGAATTGAGTGGAGCGTCCAACCATGTGCGCTACCGAGGCCACATCGATTAGTTTCTTGTTTCTCCTATCCGCACAAGATAACACGGGTCTGCACGAAATTGGAGGAACAAGAAACTATGTGCTGCGGCCCTGGTGTCGTAATTAGTTAGACGCTCTATCCCTTTATTACCTGAACAAAACTGTTACACTTACGAAGAAATGATTTTCAATAAGGAATTGAATTTCCCACCCATGAAGATTCATTTCTTAAGAATAAGCATGATTTTTTTACATAAAAAAAATAATCAACCACAAAATAAAATTCACCAAAAAACTACGAATTTTTGATGAAATAGTTGAATCCTTATTCAAATAGATAAACTCTCAACTATACAGAAGCTTTGAGTTCTTCTTGGCCTGGATTTGAACCAGAGACGCCACTATATACACGAATAGAGCGTTCAACCAATTACGCCACCGGAGCCTTCTTTTTCTCCAGTTTCAACATGACAAATAGAGTCAGGAACTCTATATTGTGCAATTTGGTGACCAATTTCAGTCTTTATAAATTCACCGAATCTAAATGGAATTTGAAATATGGACGTTAATGTGTACCGTCGATTAGTGTAATTAATTATATTCTCATGATAAATTGAGATGTTATCAATAAATGCAAATCTTCGAAATCCTGTGGAAATAAGAAAAACAAACAATGTACTTTCGCACAGGTGTCGTAATTGGTTAAACGCTCCACTTATGTGTTCTAGCGCTTCCAGTTCAAATCCACGCCGAGGTAGGTTTTTTCTCATTAAAAGAAAGAACAAGTTCCAAACCTAATTTTTTTACAATTAAAAAACAATTTGAGTAAGGGATATATTGAAAAGTGGATTCAGCTTTCTTGTAGAGATTGAATCGAAGCAATCTAATCCATCTTTACCACGCACGAAAAAGGTTTGAAAGCACTGATAGAAGAGAAACAAGCACAGAGAAAGAGAGAGTAGTGCTTTTGTCCCAAATCCGGTTAAATCGATCTAAGCTTTGACCCGAACTACTTTTAAACCCGCTTTTCCCTCCTCAATATGACACGTGATGCCAGTGAAGGATATATCTTTTTACGATCAACCTTGATTGGAAATGTTTTCATTGCAGTTTAGAATGAAAATACAAAATTTCTGTTTTATCATTCATGAGTGGAGCGTTGAACCAATCACGCCACCGGGGCCACATCAGATAGTTACTCGTTTTTCCTATTTTGTACAGACCCGCGTCATTCTGTGGAAATGGGAGGAACGGGAAATTATCTCCTGTGGCCCCGGCGGCGTAACTGTTTTAACGCCCCACTAGTGTATAGTGGCGTTCTCGGTCGAATCCAGGCTTAGGTATTTTTTAATTTTATTTGGAGTAAGTTTGTCGACATTTTCTTAACCTAATTTTGAAACACAATTTTGTGAAATCGCAACACACATGAATTGAATCAAAACGAAATGGAATCACTGACTGGGAAATGCACTTGGATTGTGATTAACCGATTTAAATTGCAAACAGAGTGTTGCATTCCATGCTAACTGGTATTGAAGCAGGAGCGTCCAATCACAGGGATCGGAGTGCAAGACTGACGTTTTTATCGCCATAATTTCTGGTGCACCTGAACGCGTCATTTAAAAATTTAATTCAATCGCAGTTAAAAAATATATATGACGGCTAGATTCTTTAATATTGCTGATAAATACAAGCACAAGATGAATACCAGTACAGAGTAGTACGAGTACGGGATGAATACCAGTATGAGGTGAATAACAGTACGAGATGAAAGCAAGTACGAAGTAATATCAGTACGGGATGAATAAAAGTTCGAATTGATACCAGATGAGATGATGGCAGTATGAGATTAAATGCCAGTACGAAGTGGTGAATACTAGTACGGGATGAATGCCAGTATAAGGTAAATACCAGTACGAGATGAATTTCAGTACAAAGTGGTATCAGTACAAGATGAATGACAGTATAAGGTGAATACCAGTATGAGATGAATGTACGTACAAAGTGATACCAGTACGATATGAATGCCCGTACGAGATTGAATGTCTATACGAAGAGTTAGTAACTGTACGAGATGAATACCAGTACGAGATAAATGCAAGTAAGAGATTGAATGCTAGTACGAAGTGATACTAGTACAAGGTGGATGCTAGTATGAGGCCAATACCTGTACGAGATAAATGACAGTATGAAGGGATACCAGTACAAGATGAATACCAGTTCAAGGTGATACCAGTACGAGATGAACGCTAGTACGAGATTGGATGACAGTACTAAGTGGTACCAGCACAAGTTGAATGCAGGTAGGAATTGAAACTAGTACCAGATAAATGCTAGTATATGGTGAATACCAGTACGAGATGAATTTCAGTACAATACGGTAATAGTACGAGATGAATGCCAGTACAATATTATAACAGTGGGATATGAATGACGGTATGAGGTGAATACCATAACGAGATGAATGTCAGTATATGGTAAATGCCAGTACTAGATGAACACCAGTACGATATTGAATGCCAATACGGAGTCAAAACAGTACGAGATAAATAACAGTTCAAGGTGATATCAGGATGAGATGGATTCCAGTACAAAACTGAATACCAGTATGATATGGATACTAGTACCAGATAAATGCAAGTAAGAGATTGAATGCTAGTACAAAGTGATACTAGTAAGAGATGAATGCCAGTACGGGATTGAATGCTAATACGAAGCAATACCAGTACGAAATAAATACCAGTACGAGAATGAATGCCAGTAAGAAGTCAAACCATTACGAGATGAATAACAGTTCGAGGTGATACCAGGACGAGATGAATGCCAGTACAAAACTGAATGCTCGTACGATATGGATACTAGTGCGAGATGAATGCAAGTAAGAGATTGGATGCTAGTACGAAGTGATACTAGTACGAGATGAATGCCAGTACGAGATTGAATGCCAGTACTAAGTGGCACCAGCACGAGGTGTATGCTGGTACGAATTGGCACTAGTACGAGATAACTGCCAGTATATGGTGAATACCAATACGAGATGCATGTCAGTACAATATGATAGCGGTACGAAATAAATGCCAGTATGAGGTCGAACCTGTACGACAAAACTGAATGCCAGTATGATATAGATACCAGTACGAGATGAATAACAGTATGAAATAGATCCTAGTACGAGATACATGCCAGTACGAGATTGAGTGCAAGTATGAGATTTATACTAGTACGAGATGAATGCCAGTATGAGATTGATGACGGTAGGAGATTCAAAGACAATAGAAAGTAATACTAGAAGGAGATAAATGCCAGATATGGTGAATACGAGAACGAGGTGGTACCAGTACGAGGTGATACCAGTACTAGGTGATACCAGCACTCTGTGAATGCCAGTACCGAATTGAATGCAATAATGAGATAGATACTGGTACAAGATGGAAGCCAGTAAGAGATTCAATGCCATTACAAGATGATTGCCAGTAAGAGATTCAGTGCCAGTACGAAGTGGTACTAGTACAAGATAAATGCTAGGTATGGTGAATACCAGTACGAGATGAACACCAGTTCGATATGAATGCCAGTAAGAAGTGATACCAGTACGAGGTGATACTAGTACGAACTAAATGAAGGTTTGTCCATAGATTACGTAAGCAATTCAAGGGGAAGTGGATACGCCAAAAACTGCGGTTGATGATATATGAAAGTTGAAGGGGTGGCTAGAAGTAACGTAACGAATTAAGAGAATTTAGAAGAATCCAATTATTTATTGGTTGGAAGAAATTCTTCTGATTGAAGATTGATCGAATTGGAGAAGTTTTTCATATAATGGTGAACATTTGTTTTATTTATGGTTGAAGACTTAATTTTTTTCTTCCAAGAAAAATTTGACCTTGTACCGATATTTATCTCACACTGATCCCCTACTCTATAATTTGAAAATCTCCTTGTCGTTTGTCCCATAAGAAAAATAAGATATTTACCCTCGTCACAGTAAATATTGCAAGAATATGAATGCAATAATTTAAGAACAGTCGAGTTAAGTATGATTTGTGCTACGCTTGATTTGTGAAAACGGAGGCTCGTAGAATACAGGAGCATTACTGCAATAGGAAGACCGGGGTAAAAGGGGGCCGATAGGGCGAGGAAGCGAGCGCAAGGGAAAATATAGATTTTCTGATGGTGGGTGCAAAATGAGCCCCGGCACGCGTTAGGAATACAACATAAATTTACCCCTGACAAATGCCATGTTTCTAACGAACTGTTCAGCTTTTCATTTATAATCTTGGAAAATGATCAACAAACTTCTAATTATTACTTTGAAACTACGATTTATTTTGTTCCTGACTGAAGTAGCTTTCTGCTGGTTCTCGACTCGTCGAGATCTTGGATGTTAGGCACGAACTGGCGCGGTTAAAGTTTGGATGGGTGACCGTTTGGGATTCTTGTTCAGTCTTGTTCAAACTGCATTCATCTGCTGTTAGGACGAAGGTTCAAAGCTAGAAACGGATGTGGGCACTCGATGCCATCGAATTTTCCCATCCAAACACGTCTGCACTCGAGAATTTCTGTTTTTTTGCAGTTTTCTACTCCCCTGACGAAAAATGTGGATCATTTCGCATACATTTACACTCCAGTATTGTTAGCCTACTTACATGTAAGTCACAAAAGATGACGGCATTATTAAACTACCAATCACTGGAAATGTGGTTGGCGATGTTCCAATTTTCCTTGGGAAATAATGCGGAGTTATCGTGCTATTCAAATAACCGCGATTTAAATCGGAGAATAAAAACCGGAACTGGTTACTGCCAAATACATGAACATAAATTATGATTGAATAGGAAAACCTGCAAGACCTCTAATGCGGATCAAATCTGAACAATAATAATAATAACAATAAGTGATGAATGATAATACTCCTATAATCATGTATAACAATAATTACACTTCTTTTAATTGTTTCATATTATTATTATTCAATAATTTAGATTATTGATAATATTTTGTTGACCAGTTTAATTGAATGATGTATGATCAGAGTTTCTACAATTTTTTTCATGGATATTCCAAATGATTTCGAAGAGTTCAAAAGATTATAATTTATTTCGAGGAGATTTCGGAAGATCTAACAAAGATTTATATGATTTGACAATGTTTCCGAGAGACTTCAAAGATTTCAGGAAGATCCCAAGATCTCAAAGATTTTACAAAAACTGTGAAGATTCTAGAAGGTTTCACAAATATTTCATAATTTTTCAGAATGTTTCAAAAATTTGAATAGACTAGATATCATTTCTCGAAGATTGCAAAAGATTTCAGAAAGATTTAGAAAATTTGACAACGATGTCGGGCGACTTCTAAGATTTCAGAAAGTTTCAGAAGATTAAAGTTCAGAAGAATACAGCAGGTTCCAGTACAAGATAAATACCAGTTCAAGGTGATACATATACGAGATGAATGCCAGTAAGAGATTGAATGCCAGTACGACGTAGTACAATCACGAGATGAATTCCGGTACGAACTGGCACCATTACGGGATGAGCTTCAGTTCAAGATGAATGTCAGTACGAGGTCAATGCCAGTAAGAGATAAATGCCAGTACAAAGCGGTAGAATCACGAGATTAATGCCGGTACGAAGTGGTACCAGTACAAGATGATCCCCAATTCGAGATGAATACTAGTACGAGAGCAATACCAGTTAGAAATTAATGCCGGTACGAAGTGGTACCAGTACAAGATGATCCCCAATTCGAGATGAATACTAGTACGAGATCAATACCAGTTAGAGATTGAATGACAGTACGAAGTGATACAATCACGAGATGAATGCCGCTAGGAAGTGGTACTAGTACAAGATGAATATCGGTTCGAGATCAATACCAGAAACAGATTTAATGTCAGTACGAAGTGGTACAATCACGAGATGAATGCCGGTACGAAGTGGTACCAGTACAAGATGAACACCAGTTCGAGATGAATACTAGTACGAGAGCAATGTCAGGAACAGATTGAATGCCAGTACGAAGTGTTACAATCACGAGATGAATGCTGCTACGAAGTGGTACTAGTACAAGATGAATATCAGTTCGAGATGAATATCAGTACTAGATCAAAACCAGAAACAAATTGAATGCCAGTACGAAGTGATACAATAAAGAGATGAATGCCGGTACGAAGTGGTACCAGTAAAAGATGAACACCAGTTCGAGATGAATACTAGTACAAGAGCAATGTCAGGAATAGATTGAATGCCAGTACGAAGTGGTACAATCACGAGATGAATGCCGCTACGAAGTGGTACTAGTACAAGATGAATATCAGTACTAGATCAATACCAGAAACAGATTGAATGCCAGTACGAAGTGATACAATCACAAGATGAATGCCGGTACGAAGTGGTACCAGTACAAGATGAACACCAGTTCGAGATAAATACTAGTACGAGAGCAATGTCAGGGATAGATTGAATGCCAGTACGAAGTGGTACAATCACGAGATGAATGCCGGTACGAAGTGGCACTAGTACGAGATGAATGCCAGTTCGAGAAGAATGTCAGTACGAGATTAATGCCAGTAAGAGATGAATAACTGTTCAAGATGAATGTCAGTACGAGATCAATACCAGTGAGAGATTGAATGCTAGTACGAAGTGATACAATCACGAGATGAATACAGGTACGAAGTAGTACGAGTACGAGCTGAATGCCACTTTATGGTGAATAACAGTACGGGGTGAATTTCAGTACGAAGTAATACCAGTACGAGATGAATGCTGGTACGAATTGGCACTAGTACGAGATAACTGCCAGTATATGGTGACTACGAGAACAAGGTGGTACCAGTACGAGGTGATACCAGCACTGGGTGATACCAGCACTCTGTGAATGCCAGTACCGAATTGAATGCAAGTATGAGATAGATACTGGTACAAGATGGAAGCCAGTACGAGATTCAATGCCATTACGGGATAATTGCCAGTAAGAGATTCAGTGCCAGTACGAAGTGGTACTAGTACAAGATAAATGCCAGGTATGGTGAATACCAGTACGAGATGAACACCAGTTCGATATGAATGCCAGTAAGAAGTGATACCAGTACGAGGTGATACTAGTACGAACTAAATGAAGGTTTGTCCATAGATTACGTAAGCAATTCAAGGGGAAGTGGATACGCCAAAAACTGCGGTTGATGATATATGAAAGTTGAAGGGGTGGCTAGAAGTAACGTAACGAATTAAGAGAATTTAGAAGAATCCAATTATTTATTGGTTGGAAGAAATTCTTCTGATTGAAGATTGATCGAATTGGAGAAGTTTTTCATATAATGGTGAACATTTGTTTTATTTATGGTTGAAGACTTAATTTTTTTCCAAAAAAAATTTGACCTTGAACGGGGTGAATGTCAGTACGAAGTAATACCAGTACGAGATGAAGACCATTTCAAAACGTCGATCCGCATGATCCTTGAGGTTTCAAGAGTTCTTAAAGATTTTACAAAGAATTTCAAATTCTAGAAGTATTCAAATATTTTAGAAATTTAAATAGACTGTTTATTATTTCACGAACATTTCAAAAGGTTCAAAAAGATTAAGATGATTGGACAGCGATTTCAAGCGACTTCTTTTATTTCAGAAAGCTTCAGGAGACTCTAAAATTTGAGAATATTACAGAAGGTTTCACGGAGATCCTCAAGAACATTCTAGAAGCTCAGGACGGACACGAACTACTATATCTGTGGCACGTTTTCGATATCGGTAACAGGGATCTTATATTATTGAAAATCGGACAAGGTTGATCATGAAAAGCAGAAAACTCGTTTGGAAAATTGTTTTGGGACTTGCAAATAGACAGGTCTACATTATATCACCCATAAGAGTAGGTCAAATAGTCTTCAAAGAAAATCTTTGTCAAACTCGACCCTACTCCTCCATTTCCTTATACCTACCGATTTATCGTCACGACCTAAGCCCTCTAAACAGTTTCTAGGATTATCAGAAACCAAAGAAGAAAATTTCGAGAAAAATCTGGCAGCCTAAAACTAGTCGAAAGTGATGGGGCTTGTTCTAGCATGTTCTTTATGACGTCATAGAATGATATTGCGCCACTGTACGGGAAAAATTGGGCGTTACCAACTTGGGCTTTCTCAATTGAGCATCCAAATGTTAATTTATTATTATTCTTTATCAGCGTAATATCATTTTATGACATCAAAAACATTCTAGAAGCTTAGCACGGACACGAACCACTAAAGCTGTAGCACGTTCTCGATGTCGGTAACAGGAGTCTTATATTGTTAAAAATGGTACAAAATCACAAATAAAAGCGGCAAACCCGTTTGGAAAATTGTTTTGGGAGTCGAAAACAGACAGGTCTACATAATATCAAGCATAACATATGCCATGTCTCTCCATACTGTCAGCAGCACGATTTCACAGGTCCTTGGTCAGGACGCCCCCTTCCGTTCCCTTTATTCGAGGTAAATAAAACTGTCTCGCCGAGCTTGGAAACGATTGCACGATAGTGTCTGGGAAAGAAATAGGAATGGTAGAGGCAGGCAAAAAGAGACGTACTAGCAAGACCAGAGAAAAAGAATAAAAATGATGAGGAAAAAAATAGGAAAAAGGGAAAGAAAATAAGAAGGAGGTAAAAAATGGGAGAAAGAAGAAGACCCAAACGTAGAATTAACAACAAGGGTATTCCAATATCTGAACATTTTCGCGGAAGAAAGTAGCATCGATTGTCGATACTCTTTCTGCAGGGGAAAAAAAAGAAAATGCCGAAAGATCGAGGAAAAGAGGCGGAAAATCTAAAAGTAGAGTAAGATAAGAAATAGGGTTAGGGACCATCTATTAGGAAACGTTTGGGGGAGGGGTCAATAAACTGTCATTAGAGGGAAGGGAGGGGGGATAGATTCTGTTACGTTATATTCAAAAGAAATGAACCAATTAGGAAATCATCTTTCCCCCTTTTTGAAATTATTTATTTCCTCATGTTTTTGGGGAAATGAACTTTCTTGTTGGGACTTTCAATTTTCAATTCCGGGTTGAAATTCTAAGGTTGAATTTCAGAGAATTCAACTTCTCACCCTGGAAATTCGTCTTTATTGATTAAAAAAAGAACATTTTGTCGTAAAATTAAAATTTTCAAATGAAAATTTAACTATTTTTTTCAATAACACATCTTCCATAATCCAGAATAAATCTTCAGAAAAAATTGCTTGTTGAAAATTCATAATTTCAGGTTTACTGATTACTGCTTTGCAGAAATTTCGTTCTTTTTTTTGTTGAAAAACTTCGTCGTTATTGGTTGATAATAAACTCTTTTGTTAGAAATTGAACTTTAAATCTCCTAAAAAATTTTTTTTTCTGAGTTGAAGTATTTGGTTGAAGTTTGAAAATGTTACGGTTTTGGACCAGGCATGTCTATTTATGTTATGATGTTAATGTTTTTTGTCTACTTGGTCTTATCAATATTTAAATAATTAATGATTTCAATACTGTTTTTTCCAAAGTTGTGAAAAAATGACTCTCTAGCTCCGCTGGGATTCGAACGGAGGTCATATAGATTTCCGGTCCGATGCTCTAACCCACTAAGCTACGGAGACACCACGAATCATTTTTCACAAGCTCTAACAAGCCAATTTGGACGAAATTGTTATACTTGTAGCCTTCATTCTAACATGATTGTATTTTTTTTTTTGTAAAACTTTCGTGTTTTTGGATAGGTTATCCCAAACTATAACGTCATCAAGAACATTCTAGATTTTTTTAACTTTATGCATATATATGTATCTTTAATATCATTCTATATAACAATAAAATTATTGTTGAACATTTTTTTTCGCAACTAAAAAATTTTTTTGGTTTACATTTTAACACTTATCTTGTAAATTCGTATTTTTCGTTTGAAATCAATCTGTTATGGCTAATAACATTAATAATATTCGTATTCTTTGGTAGACAAATCTCTCTGAGGTTAAAAATAAACTTTTTTGTTGCAAATTCAACTATTTGGTTACAAATTAGACTATTGGGTTGAAAATTCAACTAATTATTTCACAACTTTTTGGTTAAAAATTCGTCTCCTCTCATAAAAAAATTCAACCTTCTAGATTGACCATTCGTCTTTCTTGGTTTGAATGAACTTTTCAGCAGAAGAAATTCGAGTTTTTGGTATGAAAATCCGACTGCCTTCTGGAAAATTCATTTTTTCATTCGAGATTTCCACTTTTTGGTCACTGATAAATCTTTTGTTTGAAATTAATGATTATTGGTCTAAAACTCAACTGTTTTGTTAAACTTTCGTTTTTTTATACCTCATCCCAATGTGTGACGTCATCAAGAACATTTTAGAAGCTTCTAGAATGGTCCTAATGATATTCTAGAATTTTTCATCTTTATCTTTGTCCCTTACAGCATTCTTTATATCTTCCTTGGTATAAAATTTACCTACATCGGTTGGAGAAAAAATTTAGCTAGAAATTCGACTGCTTTCTAAAGGACTCGTCTCTTCTATTGTGGATTCAACTTCTTAAATGAGGTGACGTCATCGAGAACATTCTATAAGCTTCTAGAATGTTCTTAAGGCATTATAGAACTTTTGTA
>WSXT02090259.1:0-11737 GCA_011762715.2 Neuroterus valhalla
TTTCTTAGAAAATGATTCTTCCTATTTAGAAATTATTCTTCTTGTTTGAATATTCACCTTCATGGTTGGAAATTGAAGTGCTCCAGTTGAAAATTTTCTTTTTATTTAAAAATTGATCTTCTCGTTCAAAAATTAAACTGAACAAAATGGACTGTTCCGCTAGAAATCCATTTTTCTTTCTTATCGCAGATTAATTTTTCCAATTGTAAGTTTAAGTGTTCCTGTTTTTGTAAAAAAATGATATTTTTTTGTTGAAAATTAGAGTATTCTTCCCAGAATTGATTAATTTTGCAATATTTGATCTGTTGTGTTGAAGTATGTTTAGATTTGAACAGAAATAAATGTTAGCGTTTTGCGACAAATATAAATATGTTACTTTTAGTTGACCGGAAAAATTGGAAAACTTGATCGTGAAAACCGGGAATTTGAAATCGTCCGCCGAATCGCCACCCTGTAGATAACGGTTAAATTCCAGAAAAAATAATATCCACGTCTCAAGAATAAACTGAATTTCCTACCTATATTTGATTACATTGTATAGGAATATGAAAGACAGTTTCGGTGACATAAGATTTCTATTTTGAAGTTGAAATATATTCTTATAATATATAATCACTTTCGACCAACTCCGAGTTTTAATAATATCATCTGAAAAATCGTATAAATAGTGTTCATAATAAAAATTGGGACACACTCTGCTTTCTAGACATCACACATATCTCAAATACGTATCTCACACAGAGGAAGCTCGACCAACTATTTTTTCTGTTTTTATAGGCTGTGGTTTTTTCAAAATAGGCTTCAGGCTGAATCATCGTGCAAGAATGGATTTGAACAAAGAATAATAAATATATATATAAACATGACCCGCAAATCACGAGAAATATCTTGCGAAATTTCTGATCATTTGCGACATTCGAATAATTCCTTTGAAAAACTCTCAACTAATACTTTATCTTTTATCAAATAATTATTTACAGGATAAATTATCATGAGTGACTGCTTGTTATCTGAACTTTATGATATATTTTATCAACAAGTTTTATACTCTTCTCAAATAAAAAAAGTTTTTCGGAAGCAGAAACAAATTTCATATATACGAAACTTCTTCGAGAAAAATTTTGCCGTGGTTAAATTTTAAGATAAGATTTAATCTGAAAAAACTAATAAGTCTTCGATCCAAGACGAAACCGGACCAAGGAAGCGACTCTTCTGATATCTTAACGTTTTTCTTAAATAAGCACTATAATCTTAAGAAAAATCATAAGTAGCCTAGGATATCACCACGGCAAATGAAAAATCCTCGAATTTCTCCTAATTTGCAGGTCACCTAAAGAACCCTCATAAGTCTTTCTCTAGTCAGAAAAAACAGGAGATCTTAGCACTGTGTTTTTGAGCACTCCTATTTTTAAGAGTACAAATTACGATTTTTTATTCAGAAATTCAAGTGTTTCTTGCCAGAAGGTACGTATTTTCTATTAGTTTACACTTCAAACAGTTTGGTCGGATATTACCGGACAACTTACCAATTAGACTGTTGAAAATGAGTTTTTAATTCAAAAGACGATAGCTCTTCCCGAATAAAAATAGGAAAATATTTCTCCTTGAACTTTTGGAAATCTTGTTAAATTCTGCGTCAATTAAGCTCCAGTAGGTGACCAATATCACGTGTGAGAGGGGAAAAAACGATTTTTCCGGGATTTTGTACCGTCGAACCATGTTGCGTTAATGAATTTCGAAAAAGATGCAAAATTCACGATGTTGTATTAAATAATTTCACTTCTTTCAGTTGAACGAAATCTTTTACCTACAATTTTCATTTCCAATTTGCATGTCTTCTCAAACCTATATTTTATTTTCATAGGCCACGCACGTTGGAAGTGAAACTCATGAGATAGAGTTTCCCGCCTATTTTCGAAAGACATCCCTTTTTCCCAACTTGGCTATTTTTGTCTCAAAATTTTGTTGTTGCAAAGTTCACTTTTATATTCAATCACTTGGATGAAAGTTGGACTTTTAGAAAAAATGCATTTCTGTGTCAGAAGATTCATCTTCACCTTCCGTTACAAAATTAACTATTGTGTTGTTAATTCATCGTTTTTGTCAGGAAAATTAATATTTTTGGTCAAAAATCGAAAATCTTTTTTTGTACTTCTTCTGAGTACTGAGAACGCGGACAAGTCGAAGAAGTATATTTTTTATAGCAAATGGATGATTTCAGACATTTTCGGAATACAGTCATGATTTCAGCCAAAATTTGTGTTCGAAAAAAGTAGCATGATCGCAAAGGAGTTCAAAATTCGATAGAAAATTTTCTATAAATTTCCGGAAATTTATGGGAATTTCTGGTTATTTATGGTCATTTTACAGGAAAATATGATGACTTACCATAAATCACCCAAAATTCAATTTTAAAATTTCCATAAATTCCCGGAAAGCTCCGGTCATTTATGGTAAATTAACAGGAAAATACCATAAATTACAAGGAATCATCCGAAATTCAATTTTGAAAATTTCCGGACATTTTTGGAAAATAGGAGTTATTTATGGTCATTTGACAGGAAAATATGATGACTTACCATGAATCAACCAAAGTACAATTTATGAAATTCCCATAAATTTCCGGAAAATTATGAACATTTTTGGTCATTAATGGTAATTTTACAGGAAAATACGGTGACTTACTATGAATCACCCAAAATTGAATTTTGAAAATTTGTACAAATTTCCAGAAATTATTTGTCATTTATGGTAATTTTACAGGAAAATACGGCGACTCACCCAAATCACCCGAAATGCAATTCATAAAATTTCCAGAAATTTCCGGAAAATTATGGAAATTTCCGGTCATCAATGGTAATTTATCAGGAAAATACGGTGACTCACTATAAATCACCCAAAATTGAATTTTGAAAATTTCTACATATTTCCAGAAATTATTAGTCATTTATGGTAATTTTAAAGGGAAACATGATGACTTACCATGCATCACCCTAAATTCAATTTTGAAAATTTCCATAGATTTCCGGAAATTTATGGAAATTTTGGGTCATTTATGGTAATTTTACAAGAAAATACGGTGACACACCATGAATCACCCGAAATCAAATTTTAGAAATTTCTATGAATTCCAGGAAGTTATTAGTCATTCATGGTAATTTTACAGGAAAATACGGTGACTTACCATAAATCACCCAAAATTCAATTTAAAAAATGTCTATGAATTTTCGGAAATTATTAGTCATTTATGGTAATTTTACAGGAAGATACGGTGACTTGCCACGAATCACCCAAAATCAAATTTTATCAATTTCTATCAATTTCCGGAAATTATTAGTCATTTATGGTAATTTTACAGGAAAATACGGTGACTTACCATGAATCACCCAAAATCCAATTTTTAAAATTTCTGGAAATTTATTAGCATTTTGGTAATTTATAGTAATTTCACAAATAATTTATGGTGACTTTATGGTAAGACAAAATCGAATTCAAAAATTTCCATAAATATTCGGTATTTTCGGTTGTTCACGGTTATTCTTCAAGTTATGCATGATAACTTTACATAACTTACCGTATTTTTTCTATTATTTGCTACCAAAATTTCCTCAAAGTTTTCACTTCCTAGGGAGTAAAGACTACTTTCTTCTCCCGAGGGAGTAAAAAGTAGAGCTTTAGTCCCGCTTCATAGGCATAAAAAAGGCCTGAAATCATGCATATGTTTTAAAAAATATTTTTCGCGAAAATATCAAATATTACATTCTTCGTGGAGAATATTTTTCTTCTTTTTCAACATTCAAAATGTTTTTGATGAAATTCTCCTCTTTGGCTTGGGAATTCAACAATTCAGTGGAAAATTCTATTTTCGTTCCGCAAGAAAGAATTCGGTTGAAGATGTGACTATCGTTTCATCAACACATTTCATAGACAAATAATTTTTTCGTTGAGATTTCATACTTCAGATGAAATTCGTATTTTTTGATTGGGCATTAATCTTCTTCGTAAAAAACCCATCTTTGTAGTTGAAAATGTAACTGTTTGGTTGAAAATTCATGTACTTTCTTGAAATTCATCTTTTGATTTAGGGATTCGACTATTTTGTTCGGAACTTATTATTTCTAGTTGAAAATTATTTCTCTTGTTGAATATTAATCTATTCGATTGATGATTTAACCACTTTGTTGAAAATTCTTCTTTTTTTGTTATATTTAAATGGTCAGAATTATTTTTTTTTTTTGTATAAAATAATTTTTGTGATTGATCTGAATTTCATAGTGCTGATTCAACAATTTTCCCTCAGTCGAAAATCCTTTTCCGTAGCTCATATTTTCAGATTGTTAAAAGTAAAACTATTTGGTTAGGAATTAAACTATCTTGTTTAATAATAGAATATTTATTTCCAACTGTAGAAAAATCATCTTTCTTTGTTTCCTTGTATTTTATAGGCACATAATCTTTTTGGTTGAAGAATAAACTATTTTTAAAAATTTTGAGAATCGTTTTTTATTTTGGTTAAAGATTTGAGTGTTTTCTTAAAAATTCATTCTTCTTGATAGAAAGTGAAGGTCGTTGTTGAAAATTTATCTATTTGTTTGGGGATTGTACCATTTTGTAAAGAACTAGTTTTCTTTCATTTAATCAAACTGATTGGAAATTCGTTCCATTTCTTAATAAACAGTTATTCTAAATTTGTTATAAATCAAGCCACTCCGCAAAAGTAATATTTTTTGGTTGAGAATTCAACTGTTCAGTGAATCTTCTTCCTTTTGAATTGAAAATTGATCTCTTCTGGTAAAAAAATATTATTTCTTGGTTTAAAATGGAAATTTTATATCAAATTCGTCTCCTTGATTCGAAAATCAAAATATTCTGTGTTAGAAATTTGAGTATTCTGTTGAAAATTCAAATGTTTCGGTACAATTATTTTTGTGGGTCAACAATTGAAGGGCCGGATAGGATAACGACTTCCGCGCGCGAGCCGGGCGGACTAGCCCCTGAAAGTATGCAATCGCCGCTGACTTCGGAGTGAACTTTTCCGATTGAGAAAACATTAATAAAATCTTCGAAAAGTGCATAACAGTAAGAGGAGTTATTCATAATGATTCGAAGTATGCGTCTGCTAAATTTCAGGAATTTCCATCTTTTACTTTCAGAACTGTGAAGAGTTTAGTGCCGGCTTTACTTGTGGATTAGTCCGCAAAAGGTCCATCCTGCCGTATGTAATAATATATTCCACACTATTCCACTGCTGACCATTCCTATATATTTCGAGTCGCTAAATCCGAATATTTCCGGCGTTTTTTCATGAAAGTATTACCTTTTGTTCAAATTGCAAATGTTTGAACGAAATATGAAAAAATTGAGTTTTAGCAAAAAAGTTTTGCAAATAAAAAATACGGCTCATTTGTAGACGAAAACGTCCTTAGTAACAATCTTGTGAAGTTCATATTCCTAGAGTTATAAATTTTCAAAGGTTAAAAATTCGTCATTTTTCGCTAACTTTGACTGTTATTCACTTTCGAGCTGTTTGATGCATCTGAAAACTGAAAAAACTACTTATTCTTCAGAAGTTACCCTTAAAATTGGTGTACTTTATAAGCCGGCTTCGCCGAGTCGATTGTCTCACGAATGTACTTGTAACACCCCGGAAAACACTGAGCGTCTTGCAAACGTTTGGGAAACGTTTTCTGGCAAACGTTAGAACGTTGTTAAATTTTGTTTGAAATAACGTTCTTGAAACGTTTTCAAAGCGTTGGATACTTACGCACATTTTTGATACTTTGACTGAACAAAACTTTTTATAAACGTTCAGAAAACGTTTGGGAAGCGCCCGAAGAACGTTTGTTATATGTTCGAAAGTCGTATATGTAATAATCACCATAGTTCCCTGCCACTTGCGAGTAAGATCTCGTGATCTATCGGATACATTTTTCGATCAAACGTTTCGAATGCGGTCGTAATTTTGATCGTTCTAAATTTTACTTCTTAAACGTTTCTCGAACTTCTTCTGAACGCTTACCCAATTTCTCTTAGGTATTTTCCAACCGTTTTCCAAATGTTTGAAAAACTTGTTGAATTTGCAGTCACTCAAAATTTTATTGGTCAAACGTTTTTGAAAAGTTTTTTTCATTCGAGTCTCAAAAATCAGCTAGAATATCCAACGTTTTCAGAACAGTTTTGTCACCAAAAATTCCAAACGTTTTGGTTTGTCAGAAAACGTTTTAAAAACGTTTGCAAGACGTCTGTGTGTTATCCGGGACGATTACCACGAAAGCGTTAAAATATCATTCGTCATTGAAACAAAACTCCCAAATACCTAGAATACTCAAAATATTTTGAAGCGAGTAAGGGCACGTGTTTACTTAACAATATCAGCGTTTCAATGGTTTATTGCTAAAAGTGGACCTGTCTAAAGAGAACATTGAAAAAGGACGTGAGCGTTCTCGAGATGAACAAGTGTGGAATACTAATGTCGCCAAAAAAGTTGGGAACGACTCGACCTTTTACCGTTGAATATATTATTACACACGACAGGATTGCCCACTCGCGGACTAATCCGCAAGTAAAACCGTCACTAAACTCTTCACAGTTCAGAAAGTATATGATGGAAATTCCTGAAACTTAGCAGATGGATACTTTGGATCATTATGAACAACTCCCTCGCTGACTATTATACACTTTTCAAAGATTTTGTTAATGTTTTTTAATTCGGAAAAGTTCTCTCCGAGCTCAGCGGTGATTGCATACTTTCAGGGGCTAGTCCGCCTGGCTCGCGCGTAAAAGTAGTTCCCTACCTGGCCTTTCAATTAAAGTCTTGCGTTGACATTCATTTCCTTAGGATTGAAAATTCTCATATAGTGGTGGATAAAACCTCTTGCTTGCTCTTCCATCATCTTGTTCGCTTGAAAATTCAATTATCTGGCTAGAAGTATAACAATTTAGTTGGAAACTAGTCTTTTGGGTTGAAATTGACAACAACACAAAGAACTAAGGACGTGAGGGTTAACATCCTGCGTAATGGGAACTGAGCAAGACAGTGGAGGACAGTCCACTGTTCATTCAGACCATCACCGTTTCACAAGGAGCGTCACCGCTTCGTTAGCTCAGAACGCGCGTATGTAAGTTTTACTTCAATTATTTCAAATGGAGTTCATCCAACGCAGGATTTAATAAGAAATTAAACAGTTACAAAGAAAATGCATACGATGGACGGTGCTATTGTTTTTCAAAATAAAGGCTAATTTTCAATAGTTCAGCCGGTTAGTGATTCGATACCATCCAACGGCATACGGAAAAAAGTGAATACTCTACAGCAGTGTGCGTAAGTGTGCACGGTATAGTACTATGCTCTTGTTCTCGGTTTCAGCCTGCTAGGGCAGTGACGATGTCTGTGCCAGTTCTTTTGCATCACGTTGCTTAATAGAGAGAACTGGAACAGAGTGTACGGCACACGCCGTTCCATCGTTTTGACGCACTCGTCGCCGCTATGCGCTACACTCAAGTCTGGGATGCCAGCTCGGCTGCCCACCAGATATATATGAGTGCCGCGCATCAAGACTGACGGTGCGCCAAACACTGTCTTATTCACGATGCTCAGCAATCAGAATCGCTGTTCCCTTGATCTCTCGCACGCTAAGTTGGAGTGTTTACTTCTTTCTGTGCAGTGTATATATCGTTTTGATTTTAGTCAAGAATTTTTGTATTCGCGCTATTCCAGAATCGTCCCAACTGCCTCCTACGGTCTATACATTATAATATCAAACACAGATTTCTTATCCAAAATTATAAAATGAGAAATAAATTTTGCGCATATTTATATGTATGACCCAGTTATAAATATAAAAAGATATATTTGTATATATACATATGTTAACATAGAATTACGTTACAATTCGCCTGTGCCAAGCTCGAGTCATCATCAACGCTGAACTATATATATAAATGAAAAATCTTGTTCTAGAAGGAAAAAAAACCCTTGCGAAAAAAATACTGGAAATAAGGGCAAAAGTACTATTAAAAACTAGCGCAATTATCAGTGATTTCTCAATAAGTTATTTCCAATAATCATGTTTGTAATTTACCAACAATTTCTTTTCGTAAAGAAATATAATATATCTTCATTCTCAACGCCTATTGTGAACTACATATAACTTAATGACACATGATTAAATGAAATACTCTTAAACTAATGAAATACAAGTTGGCCAATAAAATGTTACGCATCTAGAGTTGCGTTAAGAAGAGGAGAGTAAATTTTGTCTTATGTTCTACAATATAGTTCTACCTTGGCATATGGACAACACGTGACAAATTGTAGAAGTCTTAACAATTGTAGTAGCAGTTATTGGAATTTATTGTACATTTTTTGGTAGAGCACGATGATACGTGATATCTTCGATATGAAGTATAAAAAAAAGAGCCAAAAGTTGATCACTTCTTGGATTTTAATGCGATTCGACTATGTATTAGTGTCGGCCGAAAAAGACCCGTGTTGTTCGAATTTCAAAATTTTGTATTTTTCCAATAATATCAAGTCACGCAAAAGTCGTGCACGTGTGTACATGAAAACGTTCATATCTTCGAATGTACCAATCATATATATGGTTGTCAAGTAAGACGGTAATTGGAGTCGCATTTTCTTCCTGGACGATTTCTTTAATTATATTAATCTTATCTTCTGTATACGATTGAAGAGATTGTTCATTCAAGAATGTTCGGGAGAAAATGCATTTATTTATGAAATACTTAAGATTAAAGTTTCAAAATAATAATCTTTGGACAACTTATTGACCTTCTGAGAAACTTTGAATGAAAGTTGTATTCAAGACGCTGTGATTCAACGAGTGAAATGATTAATTTTATTCAGTTACCTAATCTTGAAATAAAAGGTGCTATTAAATACAATGATGTTTATTCTGAAGATTATTGTGTTTTTTATCAGTATTCATTTAATATAATAACGAGCAATATTATACGCGCGCTACTCCACGCGAAAAACATTGCGTTGCCAATCAATATTATACAAATATTGGAAATTTGAAGGTTTAATGCGAGACCTGTTGGCCATCTAGCGAACCTACTAACATGGCTGCCTATGGGATACACGTAGCATTATTTACATGCGTGCTGTTTTCAAATAACGCGATATTAATTAATTTTATGTCAGATTAATCAATAAGAAGTACATAATAAGTTTATTAAGTTAATGTAAAATCTTGAAATGGAATTCCCCTGGGACTATAGAAAGGGAAACGATACTCGCAAAGGCAATGTATGTTGTGTTGTCAATTGTGACTCCGAAAAAAATATCAACACTAATTTGAGTTTCCATAAAGTACCAAAATTTGGTAACAGTGGAAAATCTTGTTGTAGAAAGGATTCTTGTTGATAAACGTTCCGAATGGTTGAAACGACTCAAGATTCAAGATATTGATCAACAAATACTAGTTTGCTCTGCATTTCAGCGTTGATGGTTATGTATTTTCTTATTTGTTTTTCATATAGTTATTACGTGATTATTAAATAGAATTATTATTATCAATAAATAAAATCTAGGCCTAATTTACAGATATTCCTACACAAAGAAAATAAGTAGATCCTATCTTCCCTTTTGGAAGCCGTTCCACACACGATTATAAAACCAGAATTGATCGCTCTTTCACCTTTGATTATGTTTCTGGAAGATGGCGTTGAAACATCATACTCACACAATGTTCTTAGAGAGAGTAGCAACATTTTTATTACATTTAAATTATACTTTACTTGAATGAACGTGTTAAGACTAATGCTATTCATATGCATGCCGAATACTATTGGCAGCCATGTTTGTTTTGATACAGCAGCGCCTCTTCGCCCGCAGTGGATGTTTTCTTTGCCAATAAAGCAAGATTATTATGATTACAAATTTTAATTGTACAATTCAGTCACTTCGTGCGTAGAAATCTTGATGGGACATTGTTGGGGCCCTGCTGGGACTTTCCTATTATTCTTGAGGGCCGCATCAGGCAAATTGTTATTGGCAGTTTAGTTACGCAAAAATGTTGGGATCCAGGCATCTGGTAGTTTTGCTCCCGAATAATTTCTTTTACCAATTTTTTTTTGTGAAAACGCTTCATTAAGGGGTCCTATTTGACATATTAAAAATTTTACCTCGAAAACGAGGGAAAACTCGTTTTTTGAACATTACACAATTTTTCGGCTGCGTGGATGAATTCGAGGAAATTTTGTTCTAAAAATAATCCGCTATCTTCTATAGGGTCCAAGTTATGGTACATTGAAAATTGCCTTTTTTTGGATTTTCAGCGAAGAATCGTGAAGTTTCAAAAATCACTTTATACCTTTCTACCTTATTATTTTAAAGATAAGTGTTCTGCAGGTAAGTTGAAGGAGACTCAATTTCCTGTGATTCCAATAAAAGAGCAATGTTCTAACTATAATAATCATAATATAATATAATAATGATAATCATTATTTGAGTCCAAAGTGGGCGTGTAAAATTCATTGCAGATGCCTGATACGTTTTTTCCCTCTAATAAACAAATAATTTTGTACAAAAAAATCTTTCCGTCACCACTTTTAATTACTTTTGGGATATTTTTTTGTACTTTCGTCGCAGAAAAGTGACTGTGATTGATTAAAATTGTGTAATATGTTGTTGTATTATTGAATAAATAATTTAATAATAATTTTTAAATAACTGTTTATAACAAAATTTTGTTACAATCGCTTCTGAGTATTGTATTAGTACTTTTGTGGCAAGAAAATAATCATAATTATCTGGATATGTGATACATATCTTTTTATTAATAAACAAATAATTTTATTTAAATTTTTTATAACCAAATCTTTTTGTGGACACTTCTAAGTATTTTTCGAGTATTTCTGTAAGTGCTAATGCCTGTTAACTTAACAAGAATGGAAAACAGTTTTAAACTCATGCATGAAGTCCGCCATTCATTCAATAAACGAATTTGATACTAAATAATTTAGTTATCTATAAAGTGATTAGCTATTTGTTTTTCCATTACACGAGTTTAACGTATATGAAATTACTCAAAGAACTTTCAGGTGCAACCGATTTGATTTATTACTTCTTTCTATATTAATTTTTTTCGATAATGAATTACTTTTTATATGTAATGCCTTTTGAATATTAATTACTTACTTATTTTTTATGTAAAAAAAAGGAACAGCATATTATTTACAATTTACAGGAATCACTGCAAATTCACAGTGTATTAGAGGTAAGTATGGCATCAAACGCAGAGAAAGTATTTTTTATAAGATATTGTTACAAAAAATTATTAGAAAACTATTTTTTATCAATAAAAAAAACCTTTCATACACTTCCAATCAATAACAGTCACTTTTTGCCACAGATGTACTTAAAAACTACTCAAAAATGGTTATAACAAGATTTGGTTATAAACAATTATAATTGAAATTATTTGTTTAATAATCAATAGATATATCACATTCCCAGACAGTTAGAATTACTTTCTTGCTACAAAAATACTCAAAAGGGGTTACAACAAGATTTTGTTATAAACAATTAGTATCAAAAGTATTTGTTCAAAAATAAAAAGATACACTCTGAATTCCTTGGAATGAAAGTTCATTCTCTTAGAATGAAAGTTCATTCCATGTAACGACTGAAAAAGGTTCATTCTCTTAGAATGAAATAATTCATTCCAAGCTAGGAATGAAACTGTCTCAGTCCTACCTTGGAATGAATTTT
>WSXT02090270.1:0-11736 GCA_011762715.2 Neuroterus valhalla
CGAAGCGCGAGATCCGAATAACGCGCGCCGTAGGCGCGCTCAAACTTGCGAGCGAAGCGAGCCGCGCGCGCAGCGCGGTATGAGAATGTGCCCGCGCAGCGGGCAGATTTTTTTTTAATACAACTGTTTGAGGTTAAAGTCTAATCTTTTTCTTTTAAAAATTTGATCAGTTGGTATAAAACTTATCTTTTTCAAAAACGAAGGCGGTCAAAAAACAGAAATAATACAATGTATAAAGATGAATAGGTCTTAGGCATAACATTATTTATACAAATTATTTGAATGATTACACAGGTCTACAAGGTTTCGTTGTAGAAAATTTAGTGGACTTTTCCAAAGTAATTTTTTCTGTAGTATCCGCATCCGAGCTCAGAATATGTCCATCATGCAGTACTATTCCCTACAAAATAAACTATTGATCAGTCACCAGCGATTTTTTTGTACAAAGATACATCGATTTTCAGTTACAACGTTACTCTGAACAACCGGATGAGCATTCACTTTGACATTCACAAACTTAGAAATTTCTCTTAGAAATTTCTCTTAGAAATTTCTAAGAGAAATTTACGAGTGCAAAATGGTATGCTCCAAAGAGCCAAAGTGAATGTTCATACGGCTGTTCAAATGAATTTCGAAACTGTAAATCGATGTGTCTTTGCACAAAAAAATCGCTGGTGACTGGTCAATAGATTATTGACCAGTCGCTTACTGTCTGTTTTTAAAACAAGACAACAAAAATTTCGCGCGCTCAAGTACATAACCTCAAAAGTAGCGAAAAAACCCATTTCCGAGTACATAACCTCAAATATCTCAAAATCCTGACGCGTTGGACATCTCCTGAGCTCGGATTCGGATTCTAGGGAAAAAATTATCCCGGAAAAGACCTCTCGTTTTCCAACAACAAATACACCCCATTATTTGCAGACTTGTGTCATCAATCTCGATAAAAATTTCAGACTTAGGCGCGTTTATCGCACAAAAATACACAAGTTCAAAAGTTTCACAAACTCTGAAATTTTTAATTTGAATTTTCAGCAAAAAATTTCAAGGAGTATAAAATTCTGAAACCGTACATTGCTCGTACTTGTTTACCGTCATCGTATTTCAATGAAAGAAATGAACAGGGCAAAAATAATTTCGCGCGACTTTACCAGATGACCTAAGTGATAAATTCCGTAAATTCCCTAGCATACAATAGGTGACAAAAATGTCCAAAAAAAGGATTTTCGTGGCAGAACATAAGTAACTTATGCACTTTTTACCAATTTTTTTTTTCTCCAGGAAAATTATAATTAGGTGACTAATAAACTAGAAAACATAGACAATAAATGGTCTTCGGCACGATAAATTATTGTAAACATAACTGTTCCTCTTTAAAAATATTGTTAAACCCGACCCAATGAGGTGTTTGTGGAAAAATTAATTTTTATCCCAAAATACTCGATCAATTATGATTTTCTTTCTTTTCAAATCGAAGCTTATTCTATTATATTATTTTATTTTCAAAAAAGCCGTTGAATCTTGTTTTATTTAAAAATTAAAATTAAAAAAAATCATTTCGAAGATGTCATTTTGTGGGAATTCATCCAATTTACGCGGGAGCACACAATCAAATGTTTAGAAAATTGTTTACAATCTATATAAACAAATCAATCGACGAAACTTATATTGAAGAAGATGATATATTGAATGATATATTGCTACTTCAGATGTGTGTTTACGAGTGGAAATCTGAAGAAAACAAAATTTTAATATGACTTATGAAAAATACAGACCGTTCGTTAATTACCTAAACAAATTATGTAAATCCGTGCATAAATCCGTCATTTTTTAAACAGAATTGTTTCGCTTTTACGATAAAAAGGACACTGAATATCTTACTTATAGTTTTTTTCCGGTTTTTTGAATTAAGACACTCAGTTTATGTTGTTTGAACGAAATTAATTAACAAATGCATGATATTGTCATTTTTCAGTAAAAGGAATTTGCTTTTTTGAATAAACTTCCGACATGTGTAATATACGTCTTGATTACTCTTTTCATTAATATTACACGTTTGGTAATTGTTCTTGAACATGTAATAAACAAATGCTTAATTTGGTCATGTTTTAGCAGATAAATTAAATTTTTTCACAATAAATTAAACGTGTATAACCAATAGACCTTTTCTGAAATATCTATAGCTGTTAGGCAACAATTCACAACTTTTAAACAAATTTATTAAACAAACTACTCCGAGGCCTTTTTTCAATGGAAACACCATATTGTTCTTTATGATATCGACTACAATTTTCAAGTAAGGTTCTGTTATGACACTGTACCTTCTGGCAGGACATGTTTATTTTTTTTCAATAATTTATAAAAATCAGTCAAAATTATAAAAATTGTCTGAAAAACTTCCAGTTCGTTCTTGTCGTTCCAAATAAAATTGCGTTTCATAAAAAAACGATATTCTGTTTCCGTTAATATCAGCCACAGAGATATTTGTTCATTATATTTGTTCAAAAATTATTAATTGTTGTCTAACAGCAAAATATCACAGTATCACATTTTTAACAACAATTACTTACTGTTTAATATAATCAAATACATGTTGACAAATGAAAAAAGAATAAATTCATTTATTCAATTGGTTTAAATAAGTGGAAATCCTTTTTTTCATATATAACTAAGTATTATATCAAGAGGTATTTTTAACATGCCTGAAGTTGATTAAAAATAATCAATTCCTTATACTGGAAAATGACAATATTATGCATTTTTAAATTAATTTTCTTTAAACAAATAACACTTAGTGTCTGGAATCAAAAAATCGCAAAAAAAGCTTAAAAAAAGATACTTATTGTTCTATAAGTTGAAAAAACGAAACAAATCTATTTAAAAATGACGAATTTATGCATTTGTTTAGATAATTATTAACGAACGGTACGTATTTTTCATAATTCATATAAAAATTTTGTTTTCTTTATATTTCCACTCAAAAACACACATATGAAGTAGCTATATATCATTTTTGCTAAGAATATCATTTTTGTTGATTAATTTGATTATAAAAAATGTAAACAATTCCTAAAATATCTGATACTGCTGGAGCTTATCCCAGACAAGTTTCTCCGCTATTATTGTGTATTTTCGCATAAATTAGATGAATCCTCACAAAATGGAATCTTTAAGAAAATTTATATATATATTTTTTTAACTTTCATTGTTGAAGACGTCTGGCTCCACTGTGGTTCGGCCAGACGGCCAACTATGAAATTTCAATCTGCAACTTCTGGCAATTGAATAAAAATCCAAGCAATCAACAACTAAATTTGGACAACTTTTGTGTCTTTCATAATTTATTCATTCAATTCTTGGTTTTTTTTTGATTGCCAGGAGCTGCAGATTTTAACTCGAATTGTGGAGGTTATCAAGAAATTGAATTTTGTTTTTTTTCCCAATTTTGAATTTCTTAATTTTCATTATAAAATTTTAGTAAAAAATTTAATCCAGTCTAAAGGCCAAGGATTGAACTTTTCCACTAGTCACTCAAAAATGTCAACTGATACCCAATAAAGAGTTGAATTCATTACAAAAGAGTCAGTGTCTCCTTCCACGTTAAAACTTGTATATAAATTACCAAAACAGGACTTTAAGGTGGTTATATTGCAATATACAGTATGTGTATAACTATACAAAATGTAAATTAAAAAATATGATTACGAGAAGCATAAACATTGGGAGGATGATTCTTACAACTATAATTCATAACAATAATTGATAAATAAGTTGTAGCAAAAAAGATAAAAGCTTTGAAGCTAAGCGAAGAACGGGATATACTATAGCAAAGTCATCAAATTACGCGTTTCTAAACAATATTACGGAAAATCTAGACGGTCATACTTTTCGGGCAAAAAATATATGCTATAAGATAACCGTATATAGCTCGTTTTAGTTTCTCTAAAGAGTTAATGGTTACTACAGATGTTGGCACAAAAAAACCTTCAATTTTCACGTCTCGCCCTACACTTGTAGTGTATAAGAGACGGACTAGGATAGATAATATCTTAAAAACTACACGGTCCATCGATCTGAAACTTTGCACATAGCTTGATTTAATAATAAACTTGAAGTCTTTAAAGTTTCAGAAAGATGGCATGGATTTTGATTCGTGATAAAACCACCTTAACAGTAGGCTTCCAACAAGAACTTTTTTATTATTTCCATCATGACAGTCAAAATGCAATCCACTGCTAACTGGCAAGTTATTTATTTGAAAATTGGGTACTGTTTCAGGTTTGCGGTTCATAGAAAATTAAAGCTAATACCATAAACATTAACAGCTTATTATTTATAGAAACCCTGGCAGGTATGAATAAATTCTCTACTGTAACTTTATAAGAAGAAATCAACTCTCCTAAATGACAAAGCCTAAATTTGCAGTTCACAGCTCACTTTTCGTTAATATCACTCAATTTCTCACTCCTTTCTATCTCTTTATCAACAGAATGATGCAGCAGCTCCTAATTAACTATAATTTCACGTTTTTTCCCCAGCGTAAAACGTAACGAAATCAGACGAGCATTCGAAATCCTCCCACGGGAGCCGGCCAGTAATGAAAGAAGCGATTTGAGCGATTCGAGGGAAAAAAGGTTGTAAATTGGCAATTCGTCGAGTTTGATTTTACGTCAGCAGTTTTAACGATTAGCCATGTATCTGGCGAGTCCGAAATCTCCGTGCAAACAGAGGAGTGTTATGATGAGATCGAAAAGGGAAGAGAGCTTTTACAAGGGATAATAACGCAGGACCCTCGAATGCTTTTTTTTACGATAGCACAAGATGGCGTGATCATATAATATATTACGGGACACTTTATGTTTATCTTGGAAGAACAAAACCAGGGAAGAAAGAATAAGGCCTTACGCCATGTTGCAGGTTCACTATATCTATATGACGATAAGTACCTTGCTATGGAATCCATTAGAAGCTTATGGGAATATTAAAAGTGGAAATCGTAAGCTAGTCTAACGAAATCCCCGGTTTTATCGATGCTCGCCATTACTGGGAGTATGATATTCAACGTGGTCATAAATTCGATTTTATATTGTATAGTTTACTGCCATCCTCTTGCCTAACTCCTGTTTTCTTAATAAAATGCATCACATAACAAAAAATCGGTTTCATGAGCGATAACAAGCCGTCCAAAAAATATGTCTTGGGTTTCTCTGGAAATAAGTTCAATATCACTGTTAGAAAAACGCGGAGTTAAACCTTACTCAGAAAAGACTCTTTAGGAGTCCCACCCTATGCATAATACAGTGTGTTTTCCAATCATAATTTTTTTTGAAACTCAGTTTACATCTAAAAGTGTTCTTTTTTTATTACTCTCGTTTGATTAATTGTTACTCCAAGCAGAAAAAATTCAACTCTGATGTGCGAAAAGTGTATACTTGCATGCCGAGATTACTCCCAGCATTTTTGAATCCCTTCATAACGAATTTCCCCTTTTTCCCATACTATCATGAAAATTTGCCTCTCCTCCTTCACAGAAAAAAAAAAAAAAAAAAATAGTCTCAGTATGCGGCAGGCGCCTGCAAAAAAGTGTTTTGTAGGCTGTCAAGTCGTTAATGAAGTCGTTCCAATCTCCCTTCCCCCTCTACATCTTTCATGCATCTAACTCACTCTTCGCCTCCTTATTTCCAATCTCCTCCTCTCATCCCCCCGCCCATCCCATTTATTTCCTCTCCCTTCCCTTCATCTCTTTTCTCCTACTTTTCCTCAAATACAATAATTTCCACTACCCTTGCCCCTCATTTCCGTCACTTTTCTACATTTCCTTACATCTCCTCTCCCCTGATTCCCCCTCAATTCCGTTAATTTCCCTTTACTCCCTTTCACTTTCCCTCATCGGCCCACCCTCTCATTTCTCTTAGTCTCTCTCGTTCCCCACCACCCCCTTTCCACACTTCTCCTCAAAATACCATGCGAGTTTCTTCCTCTACTCTTAAAGTAATTTTTTTTTCTTTATCAACACATCGAGTGAAATATGTAAACTTGTCTCTTGAGAAGATTAACAATTTTGTGTCAAGTCTCCCGAAACAAAGTGCCTTCCTGCAGCATCTCTCAACCTCGGAAGTAGCAAAAGTGCGGCATCTCTTCCTAACTGAAAATTCGAAGTCTTCCTTCAAAGCAAATGGGCAAAAGACTGGTCATGGAAATAATGTAGGTCACATACCTTCCTCTTTTCCCAAGTTTTACGGGGAGCGGAGAGGCACTCCTGTGACTGGGATTGAGAATAATGCAGGTCACATAACCTCAAAATGGTAAATTGGGTTATGGAAATAATGTAGGTCACATATACCTTCCTCTTTTCCCAAGTTTGGTGAGGGCAGAAAGGTACACCTGTGACTGCGATTGGGAATGGTGCAGGTCACATAACCTCAAAATGGTTCCCAAGTTTCGTGGGGGGGGGGGGGGCGGAAAGGTACTCCTGTGACTGGGATTGGGAATAATATGGGTCACACAGCCTAAAAATGGTAAATCGTGTTATGCTGGAGACTTGCTGCACTTTTGCCACTTTCGAGGGTGAGAGATGCCACAGGGACACAACTTAGTTCGTGACTCCGTTCTTCTGAATCAGAATGAAGAGATATTCCGAAATTCTCCATTTAACGTCAAAAGTTTTACAGGATTCCCAAAAAAGTTATAATTTTTTATGAGATTCAGGTTTTTAGTTTTTATGGAATTTTTCAAACTATGTCTTCCATTTTTCCCGGGGTTCCCCCCAATGAATTCGAAGAAGTTTGAAAGATTTGACTAATTTTTAACAATTTCTGAAGATTTCAAAGATTTCTGATTTGAAAAAAGGAGTTTCGGAAAAAAATTATGATCCGAGTTCGAACACCACCTAATTTTTGGTCATTAGAGTGATTTGAAGAAGCATTTTTTTTCAAATCAATTTTTTTGCATCAGAATGGAAATTATTCTTCGAAATTCTCGTTCCACATCAAGAATCATGTTTCAAGTCAAATTATAATTCTTTACAGAACCTACTTTATTTTCCTACAGTAAACGTTATAATTATTTAATAAAACTTGCTACTGAAACTCCCTGTCCCAAAGTAAAAATCAAAATTCTCTACGGAAATTTCCTGTTCCAAGGTTATCCCGATTTCCCAATCAGGTAAACACACTATTAATAATCACATGACATTGTGAAACCAACAAAAAAATGTGGTTGAAAATCTTAGAAGTGCCACTTCAGCAAGACGAAACAATGCAAACTTCACGCTAGGCCTTAGGGGAAGGTTGTCAAGGTTGGACAGAGTTTTACTAGAGCCCATATCTTTTGTTGAATAAATAATTTTTACAGTTCAATATCGCAAAAAGTAAGGTCGAACGATTACAAATCTCCTATAAAAAGTAAAGCCTATAAGAGTAAATTTTTGATAAATGAGGAAAATGCATTTCATTATTTTGTTATTAATCTTTCACAATTTCACACAGAAATAAAGTTAAAAAAAATCGTCAACGATCCATTCCTTGTCGCTTTTCTGCTTATGTCTGGAATCCCTGTTGTAAATTAGAAATTGATCAATTCATCAATCAAAATTTGTTTTTCGCTTTAATTTTTGGTTACTATGCAGTTAAATGATGTTATTTTTATAACCAAAATTAAAAATATTTGTTAAGGGAAAAAAGGGTAGTTCAACCTTGACGACATAATTGGTTCAACCTTGACAACATGCATTATCTTTCATTGAGACACACTGCAGCAAAACAAGCTATAAGAAGGAGCAACCCGTATAATACGTTGTTAATTATGAAGTGCTATGAACACAGAAAAATACTTACCTTGGGGGTTGCATGCCTCGGATTTAACTTATTCTACACATCACGAGCTGGACAGACCCTTACAAAAATTTGGTACTTTCTTCAGTTGTATTGATACGCTAGCTCGTAGGTGTCGCTAGATGAATGCGAAAAAAACCTTGGTCCAACCTTGACTAGGGTCCAACCTTGACAACCTTCCTCTACTAACGCTATGATAAAAACGGCATTCATTGCACATGGAACATACTTCTGCAATGGAACGTAATTTCCCCTTCTGGTAGGAACATTTTTATTCCTGTACTTCTTAATTTTACTTTTTTTAGTTTCACAAATAGCCTACGATTTACCTCTCCCTATCTTTCACTTTTCTTTCACTTACCAGTTTCACTTCCAACTTTCTTGGTCAAAAAAGATAACAGAACATGCAGTAAGAAGAACCAAGTGGTAAGTGAAACTTGTGAGCAGGAGAAAAATGGAAGAACAGGAATAATTCGTAGGCCACTCGTGTGATGAGAGGAAGTAAAATTACAAAGTACAGAAATGTGAGCCTTCCTCCACTAGGGAGAATTGGCGTTTCACTGCAGACGTATCTTTCATGTGTGATGAATGCCCTTTTCATCATTGCGCTAGTAATATGAAGTTTGCATTGTTTCGTCGTTGGTGAAGTTTCACTTCTGTCGTGCGTGGTTTCCACATACATTTTTTCTGCATTTAAAATGAAATAATTTTGTTGTTAATTAGGCGCCTTGTATTCTGTTCGCGTAATTTTTGCAAATAAAGTACACTGTTGTCAAAAATCTCCGCGCTTACGTGCCGGCTTAACAAGCTGCTGCGCAGAACGCACACTTGGGTTACCATTCATATATCCAAACATCTTTCTGAATGTAAGAGAAGTTTCATGATTTTTTTGAATTCTTAAATATAATAAAATGAGTACGATACCTAAACATATGGTAACGTCTCTGAACATCCCACTCATCCGCTGCGTTCATTGAGAGACTTTGATCAGACAGCCGTTTTCTTCGAGATCCTTTTGCGAATCAGTAGAAAGGACTTTTTAAAAGCCGCATAAACCCAAAACGCACCATCGAGCGTAAATCGTACGTCGAGACTTTTTGTCGGTTCTTTATTATGTACAATGGTTCTCGAGAATGAAACCGGAACAGATCTCTGCTCGCGAAGAACCATTTGTCAGCCGATTTTTGACCGGCAAGAATCTCATTGACACGCAGAATCGTAAAGTGCCTTCAAAATATTCTTATGCTTCAATCACTTTATACACGCTCCAGGCGACTTAAGACTCTTCAAAACATTTTTCGAACAAAAAGTTTCTTTACGGATGACCCTCGCGTTAAAAGGCTCACGATTTAAACCACATTCAAAAGGACAATGTTTGTAATTTTCTGAACATCGAAATTAAGGAGCTCAAGGTTTTAGGAGCATCAAAAATAATCTTTCTTTTTTAATGTAAAAGAATAACCATAAATCATAAGATTGTAGTATTGAATCTGACTCTAATCAAATTTCAATTTTCGAATACCTTAAGGATGTACTCTACGTACAGTCAATCTCAAAATTTGGAGATCTTTATAATCATTTATGAAATTGACCCAAATGAATCTATTAATAATTGCTGCGTGTTTTAAAAGAAGCTTCTGAATGAGATTTAGAAAAAAGTTATTCTTCCAATCAGGTTCGACCAATCCCCACAGTGGGGTTATTGACCAATCACAGACATCGTTGAGAGCATATATAATATAGCATCATAACCTGAAATCTCAGTTTTAGGCCAGTCCTGAAGATGCGAACTGTAACGTTCGCGAAACGTCGACAACATTTGTAGTTTGTACACGATCGAAACCCGAAACAACTTTATTTTCATAATGGATCATCGTGAAAGCCTTAAATCTATCATGAAAGTTATTCTGGTTGAAAGTGTTTATTCATCAGAAGTTATTTACAGTTTTAGTTTTTGCTTTTTCGTTAGTGGAAAGTTACAATTCTTATCCAATTCTAATGATTAAGGCCTCATTTAATTCTTTGAATGTATCTCTGCAATTCTACTTGAGTAGGTTTTATTGAAAAAATTAATTTGGAAATCATAATTATTGTATGTAGAATTATGGAGAGATGTTGAAGTCCAAGCTTTTTTACGTCCGGGAATAATAATATATACTTTTGGAGAAGTAGGAAAATTCAGAAATTCTCCTCAATCTTATTTGGCACATCTAGACTTTTTATTCATTAAAATGTTCACAATGTTGCTACGTTTCGGTAACGTTCCGTTATACCCTCATCAGGCTATTCTATAGGAAGGAAGCGAAGGAACAGTTGAATTAATACAATTCTATATAAAATCGAGTACGGAGAAAGAAGTAAAATATAATCTTATTGTTAATTAAGTGTCTTACCATGATGTTATATAAAAATCTTGTGTGCTTCATCTATGGTCATAAAGGTCAAAAGAGTTATGTGTCATATTTGTGGTCACATTTTTAAACATTATTTTTAGGCGTTATTGATTAAATAGATGTTCAGAACAATTTCCATAATTGATTATGATGCAGTTGGCGCGAAAAGTAAAAGATAAGACAATTTACAGTTGTTGGTCGGAGCGTATGACAGTGAGTTTACGCCCCGGGCGAGTTCACGTACACTGAGCATTATTAGCGATGGGTTCTAACATAATACTTGAATTTAATTCTATTGCAGTGTTTCGCAGGTATGCTATCCTTTTAACACAATATTTTTCCATGTCCTAAGTCCGAACCTTATAACAATACCATGAGACTTATATATGATTATTATGTGATCCTATCCATGCGCCTACAGATTTGCTAAAAGGATAGCATACCTGCGAAACACTGCAGTAGAATTAAATTCAAGTATTATGTTAGAACCCATCGCAAATAATGCTCAGTGTACGTGAACTCGCCCGGGGCGTGAACTCGCCCGGGGCGTAAACTCACTGTCTTACGCTCCGAACAACAACTGTAAATTATCTTATCTTTTACTTTTCGCCCTAACTGCATCATAATCAATTATGGAAATTGTTCTGAACATCTATTTAATCAATGACGCCTTAAAATAATGTTTTAAAATGTGACCACAAATATGACACAACTCTTTTGACCTTTATGACCATAGATGAAGAACACAAGATTTTTATATAACACCATGATAAGACACTTAATTAACAATAAGATTATATTTAACTTCTTTCTCCGTATTCGATTTTATATAGAATTGTATTAATTCAACTGTTCCTTCGCTTCCTTCCTATAGAATAGCCTGATGAGGGTAACGGAACGTTACCGAAACGTAGCAACATTGTGAACATTTTAATGAATAAAAAGTCTGGATGTGCCAAATAAGATTGAGGAGAATTTCTGAATTTTCCTACTTCTCCAAAAGTATAATTATTGTAATTGTTATAATCATTGATAGTTCAAATTTCAATCGACACTACTCAAATAGGATTGTAGAGATTCCTTTCGAGAATTGAATTTAGCCTTGATCATTAGGATTGAATAAGAATTGTAACTTTTCCCTAACAAGAAAGCACAAACTGAAATTCTAGATAACTTCTGATGAATAAACAAATTCAACCTCAATTATTTTTTTCTAAAACACACTTAGAAGCATCCTGCAAAATACGCAACAATTAATAATAGATATGATTTGGTGAATTTTATAAAATAGTATAAAGATTATCGAATTTTGAGATTGAATATACGTAGTGTACATCCTTTACTGTGTATAATATTTTCCGTTAAGGAATTACCTCCTTCGATCAAAAATTTAACTTGTTTCTTAAAATTGAAGCAACTTTATTGGAAATACATTTACCGCTTGGACGGGCGCCTCTCGAGTCAGCGCCAGTTTCTCGGCTATTCATGCTTGAGTGATTCTGTCCCTCCCC
>WSXT02090281.1:0-11736 GCA_011762715.2 Neuroterus valhalla
GGAGTCCTTTGTGAAAAATGGCGCTTCCTTCAACATGCGTGCGCAACACAAAAATTGAAGATGGTTAACTTGACTATTCCAGAGTGTAAATTCCGTATCCTAGATAGTGGGCTTTACCCTCTGGAATGGTCAAAATGAGTGAAATCAATATATTCAACTTCATAACCCTAGAGTGTGGATCCGATCATCCCTGAAAGTGAGTCTGACTTTCCGCAGATGGTTCAGCTGAACATAAAAAAAGAATCTTTCTGACTAAAGAGAAAAAATTATTATGGATCGTACATGATACACTCTGGAAGGTCATACTGACCATTAATATTTTGACACTCAAAGTTTAACATTCCATTTTTCTCCGTGTGGACGAGGAATAAACAAAAAGGATAAGTAAGGGATAAATACAAAGGAGAAACAAACAACGAACAACAAGGATGAATGAGGAACCAACAACGAAGCTGTGAAAATAATGAACAAGAGAGATGAATAACGAATAAATAACCGGGATAAGCAAACAGCAATCAACAAGCATGGATGAAGAACCAATATAAAATATTTACAAAGAATAAATAGCAAAGACAGACGAGGAGGAAAAAGGATCAACAAGGAGCAAACAACAAGGATAGATAAGAAATAAACGACAAGGATGAGCAAGGAACAAACGATCAAAATGGGCAAGGCACCAATTTTAAGAATAAGGAAGGAACAAACGATAAGGATAAGCATAGAAAAATCTTACAAGGATGAACAAGGAATGAACAAAAAGGATACAAAAAGGCACAAACAACAAAATGAGCAAGAAACAAACGACGAAAGGAAGCAAGAAACAAACTACAAGGACGAATGAGGAATAAATAGAAAGGATAAACAAGGAGTAATAAGCAAGAATAAACAAACAGCAAGCAACAAGGATGAATTATGAATCAACAACGAGAATGTACAAAGAATGGAGGGCAAAGGTGGAGGAGAAATAAACAAAAAGGATGAGCAAGAAGTAAACGACAAGGATAGTCAAGAAATAAACATCAGTTGCAAGCAAGAAACTAACGACAAACATGAGCGAGACAAAAATTATATGAATGAGGAAGAAATAGAAAGGATATACAAGAAGTACTTAACAAGAATAAACAAACAGAATGCAAGAAGGATGAATTAGGAACCAACAACAAGGATGTACAAAGAATGAACAGCACAGATGGGCGAGGAATAAACAAAAAGGATGGGCAAGGAAAAAACTAAGAGGATAATCAAGAAATAAATAAGAGTTGTAAACAAGCAACAAACGATAAACATGAGCAAGGCACAAAATACAAGAATGAGGAAGGAGAAAAACAATAAGGATAAGCAAGGAACAAACTACAAGGATTATCAAGAAATAAACGACAAGAAGAAGCAAGGAACAAGCAAAAAGAATGAGCAAGAAACAAACGACAAAAGAAAGCAAGGAATAAACTACAAGGACGAACGAGGAATAAATGGAATGGATAAACAAGGTACAATAAACAAGAATAAACAAATAGCAAGCAAAAAGGATAAATTAGGAACCAACAACAAGCATGTGCAAAGTATGAATAGCAAAGATGAACGAGGAATAAATAAAGAGGATGAACAAGAAGTAAACAACAAGGATAGTTAAGAAATAAACAACACTTGTAAACAAGAAACAAACGACAAAGATGAGTAAGGCACACATTACAAGAATGAGGAAGGAACAAACAATAATGTCAAGCAACGAACAAACTACAAGGAATAACAAGGAATAAACAAAGAAGATAAACAAGGAATAAATACAAAGGAGAAACAAACAACGAGCAACAAGGATGGATAAGGAACCAACAATAAGGATAAACAATGCACAAACAACAAGGATGAGCAAGAAACAAATGACAAAAATGAGCAAAGAACCAACTGCATGGATGAACAAAGAATTGAAATAAAAAATAAACAAGAAATGAAAAACAAGGATGAAAAAGGATCTTACGACAAGGATGAGCAAGAAACAAACTGCAAGGATGAGCAAGGAACAAGCAAAAAGGACGTATAATGAATTAAATAGCAAGGATAGAAACAACAAGCAACAAGGATGAACTAGGAACAAACAGAAAGCATCACAGGATTTTGGAAAAAGCTAAAAAAAAGTGTTTGCTTATCCTTTCTATTCATTATTTTCATTTGCTTGTAAGTTAAATGCTTGAAAAATGTTATGACACCATCTTGATGCCATTTTTCCAAATTTCTGATAGCATTGACACTGTATATGTTCTCTGGAATGAGTCCGAGGCCTGCTGACGGTAATTTAGTATTATATATTGTTTGAAAATATAGTAATTGGGACAAATAATTATTCGTTTGGATAAACAAGGAATGAAAAGTATGAATGTACTTTATAGAATGTTCAGTATAAATAGTATTAATTAAGAAATCTGTGAACGGTTTTCTAAACATCTTGCAATCAAGAAAAGTATATTGGAGAGGATCACATTCTTAATTTGAATCGGAAGTTATATAATCAAATTATGCATCAATTGAACTCAAGTTGAAAGGATTTGTTCACTCGATAAGAGGATATTACGTAAAGTCTACCAATCAAGGCAACTGTACCAGTTATTGGAAATCGGGACCTTAAGTCTAATCCCCAATTCCAAATGCTTGAAAAACTGTATATTAAATACAGTCCTGACTTATTATTAGCAGGGTTTTATGAGCTAGGAAGACCTCTGGAAAAAGGGTATAGAATTTTTATTCAGAATGTCTTTCGAGATATTTTCCGCTTTTTTTTTAGTTTGTCTTGGAATAAAATGATACAATTCTACTCATAGAAGGGATCAAATCCATTCGACTTTGACTCACTTTACCCAGGATTTCCAAATTTTTCTTTCAATCGGAAAAAATTCCTCTTTTTTCGGGGATGAAAAAAATATTTAAAATTCTCATGCAAATACACGCTTTACAAAGCTATCAGTTTCCATCAATATTGTCTATTATTCCATTTTTCATGCATAACTATGAGGATCATTTTGAATCATATTTTGTCTCTGCTATTTTTTCATTCATTTATAATTGATAATAAGAGTTCCTTCTTCAAAAACTGATTAGAAAAACAATCAAAAGAAATATTGAATAACCTCTCTCTTAGCTCCGGGTGAGCACCTTTTATGTTTACCACTTGTGGGAAAAGCTCTGGCAATCGATTGATTCAACATGAAAGATTCTCGAGATTTGTGAAAATGGAGGCTTTGATTCAACCAGCAAAACCGTGTCTTCATAACGAGATCAATGGGAGAGAAGATTCTGGATTGTTTTTTCTGGGCTCTTTACTCGAGATATTGCCCAGGGAATCGTCGGCGAAATTTATCGGCACGCAAGTAGGCCACTGAAACAACCACGGGTACTTAAGTCTTAGTCCATAAATCCAAGGAACCCATTCAACTACCACGGGGAACGGATCGCTGAATGCGATTCCAATTCAGTCTTTCAAGCACAACTTTTTAAAGTGAGAAGTATGTCCAGTCAATTTTTTATAACATACCTGGGTCACTAGTGATATGGAATATACGTGGAAAATCGATTTCAGTCTCAAAATTTGAAGTGAACCTTGCCGTAATCATTCCTTTGAGTTCATAGTAGTGCTATTTTGAAGTCTACCTCTCGTGTAATTGAGATTCCAGCAAGTCTTGTTAGCAGAAAATTACTCAATGTGAATGAAGATTGAATCAACTCATTTAGGCATATTCATTTCCTCGGAAAAGTAGAATCTCTCTCGTTTTTCAACTTTCATGAAATTGTACGTTTCAAATAATATTTAGAATATGTGTGCTCATTCGGGTAGAAAAAAACAATTTTCAACTTATATATTTTCAAATTTGAATTCTCTATTTTTTCTGAAGAAAATAAATAACTCATTTTTAGTAGCCATAGGATATTGATTTCTTTTTTGCGCGCGAATGTACTTTTTTATATCCCTAGGCAAAAATTGTCATTCTCGAGAGACAGAATTGCCTTTATTAAGCACAACGAATTTTTCGCGTTTCACATTTAATTTGGTATTCTCTGCTGCGCTAGAAAAATTCGTACAAATGGTATATGAATCGTTTTATCTGGAGGCTGAACTCGACATGTTGAATCAGATATCAATTTTTGTAGTACTTTTTTTTCTTGTCGATTCAGCATGATTATTGTCACAGTATTTTTTGCTTTACCATGTTTTTCTGTAGGATTTAGTTTTTTATTATAATGTGCAAGAGCATGTCGTAAGAATTGTACTTCAGAATTTTCAGATCCTAAATTATGGAAAATATTTCATGTGATACAAGTATCACCCTTGCGTTGGCTTACGAGCAGCAAAGTAGGTATTTGTTGGTGGTGAGGTACTTCACCGGTTACAGCACTTTCACGGAGTATGCGCATGCGCATTCGTTACTCTGAATTATGCGCACTGTTCTGCGCAGTATTTGCACCTAATACTAACCCTTAACGTCGAACGATATATTTTCGAGACTCTCGTTTTTCAATATTTTCATCTTCGAAGATGATCATTATTTTTATTAAGAATGGATGATTATCATTCCTTCTAATCTCAATTCTTCTGAAATATCACTTGCACTTTCGACAAGTTAATTTAAAAGAATGAAAATAAGGGGAGATGGTTATTTGGAGGGATGAGAATGAGGTCAAATGGTATAAATTCGGATAAATAGAAATCAGAAATAATTGTTATTCGGTCCAGCGAATTTCGGTGAAACAAACATTAGGTAAAGTAGAGTTTGGGGAATATTCGCATGCTCCACAAGTGTAAATAGCTTTATGTTTATAGGTAGCTCGTTAATGTTAGGATTTCGGAACAGTATGAGAGGAAAGTTGACCTAAACCCAACTCATTAATAACTTTGTGAAGTTTACAATAGTCCCGACGACATTCACTCGTTGACAGGGAATCTGAATTTATTATTCAACAGTGTCATTCAATGTCGCGGTACTACTTGCCGAAGGAATGGGAATAGTTTCGCGTGCCTCGGCCGTCGAGTCAGATCGCCGAGCTGACAACTAAATTAACTTTACAGTCGTACACTCATACGTTTGTCCAACTATAGTACTCTGTTCTCCACTGAGTACGACGAGCATTCTCTTCTTGTTTCAAAGTATTTTAGAATTAATTTCGTCGTACACCCCCAACACCCCCACACTCTCTACCCCTTCCTCTTCACCCGGCTTCCAGAAGTCCTCCTCCGCCTCCGCCTCCTGTCTACGAGCCTGACGCTGTCGTCGTTGTCGTTGCCACCCAATATCTTGGCGGTGAAGCGTTGTTTCGCGTTTATACCGTTCCGGTTTTGTTCCAGGCAAACTGCGACCGCACGTTCTCATTCTCGTTCTCGTCTCGGTCTCGATCTCTTTCGCGTTCTTGGTATCCAACGTGAGCAAGTTAAATGAGCGAAAAGCGAATGAAATAATAAATTTGTGACGAATGTGCGCGATGAGATAGAAGGCTGTCCGCGACACTTTTTTGCCTTGCCTTGAATCATTCTATGTTAATGATCTTTGGAAAGCATTCTCCAACCTATTCTTTTATTTTATCTCTTTGTTCCTATACGCTGCCCTCTGCGTTTTATTAAAGAAAAAAATATTAAAATTCCTTCACATTCGAGCGAAAACGTCTGATTCTCAGGGATCGGTCACGCATAAGCTGACAAAAACAGACTCCAAGTGGAACGTCTGGCGTTTACAATGTAGAGTTTTTTCAAGGTAGAAAGTGAGTAATCGGATTTAAGAACAATGTGGGAAAATAAGAGGCTTTTGAAGCAGAAGAGATTTTAACTCATTTCACGAATGTAATAAAAAGTGGAAAGAAATAATGATAAATTTATTCAAAAAGAATATGGTTTAGGAAACTGAAAGAATACAAAAAAGATGAAAATCGGCAAGAAAAGGGCATTGTACACTGTTAGAAAAATCTGCACTAGATTTAGTATACATTTAATGGAAGCAAGAATGCACAACATGAAAGCAAATTTAGCATATCAGTGTACAGAAAATTTGGAATACGCGTGTACTGAATTTGGTATACACGTTCATGAAATTTAGTATACGCGTATTCTAAATTCACTAATCATGTTTACAAAATTTAGTACATGAATAAACTAAATTTAATATGCTCGTATACTGATTTGAGTTCACGCCTATAGAAATTCTACTCTACGTGTATACTAATTTTGAAATATGTTTAATAATGGTAGAGAACCAATAAAATTTTTGTCATCCTTTTGGAAAAAGTGTATATGAAAGGTTTTATTTTAGAGTATATGGGAAACTGTGTATATGAATGAAAAATTCTATTTGTTGTTTTCCTTGCAGGATTTAAATAAAATCTGTTTTTAAAAACTCTCTCCGGAAGAATAAAAATTTGTGCAGATATAAAAGGAAAAGGATATTATTGAATAATATATTAAATTGAAATAAGCAAAAAATATTTGTTTAATATATAATATTTATTATCAAATCAAATAACATAAAATTTAAAATATTATACTTATATTTTCTTAAGCGTATTATTTATTAAGAATAACAAATATGTATCATTTTGAAGTGGCTCAGATTTTCTGCTGAGTTAACATTAGATTTTCGACGAATTTTGGACGAATTTTCAACAACAAAATTCAACTTTTACCCACAAAAACACGAACTTAATAGTTCAATTTTCTTAAATATATTTTTATTTCTGACAAATACTTGAATTCCCAACAAGATAAAGAATGTTTAGGAACAAAGTTAAGTTCCATTTGGACACTTTTTTTTTCTACCGAATCATTGAATGTTAAAAAAAACCTTATACGAAATAGTTAAATTTCCAACCAAAGAGATGAATTTCTAAATAAAGAAAATTAATTTCTAATAAAGAAAATACGCTTCAACCAAGTAGCTGAAGTTTTCAAAAATGGATTAGAAATTAAATGTGATTGAAATTAGAGTGAAATGAAAAAGTAGTTTAACTTTAATTAGGAAAAGTATATTTAGATTTTAGTTAAAAAAAAAAATTCAAAAAAAGAGGGATTTCAATCAAATATTTAAAAAATGAGTTAAAAATGTAACTTAAAGGATGATTTTTAACCAAGATGTATTATTTAACGTAGAAAGAAAAGTCGGATTTTCAACCAAAGAGATGAATTTTTTATTTAATCAGCTTTCAACCAATAAGGAGCTGAATTTTCGAAAAAGTAGATTAAAAAATTAAAGTTGAGTGAAAAAATACTTCAACCAGAAAAGAATTAATTGACGACGAGAAAGAGTTTATATTTAATCTAAACAAGATTCTTATTGAAAATAAAAAACAATTTTATTTAACAAAAAAGACGTATTTTGAACAAAACAGTTGACTCCTCAGCCAAAGCAGATTAGTTTTCAATTCTTGTAATAAAAGTATCAATTTTAAACTGAACAATAGAATATTTATATTTTAGGTTGAAAAATCAATACTCGATAAAAAAAAGGAATTTCAAAAAAGTATGTAGATAAATTTTTAACAAATAGAAGAATATATTTAATTCTCAAGAGAATAGTAAGAAATTCAACCTAAAAGATGAATTTTGAATTAAAAAAAAAAAAAAATTCGAACGAGGCAGATAAGCTTTCAACCAAGTAGCTGAATTTTGAGAAAAATAATTTTATACCGAACAGTTTAATATTTATAAAAATACCTCAATTTTCCATTCATTACTCGAATTTTCAACGAAAAAGAAGAATAAAGAACATAAAAGGAGAACATGTGTAAGGAAAAACTTTCATGCATATTGAAATTTAATACCAATTTTATGAAGTTTATTTTTAAAAATTTAATTCTATAAAACCGTAATTCTGACAATTATATAATTGTTCAAAATTCGAAATTTCGCATTCAAAATTTTCAATAATATAAGAATTCTTCAAAATTGAACAATTTTTATTCGTCTTTTAAATATATCTACTATTTCAATTTGATATTCAAAATCAATCCATTTGTCCCGCTTTGAGTTTTTAATCGGCGTTTCAGTTGAAATAGACTTGCTCAATACTTGGGATTCTTCAACAATAAATTGGAAACCTTTTACAAAAGATTCATTATTTTGAATGGCTTCCAATTAATGAGAAAAGTACATTCTAATTAGTTTCCATTCGAGCATTGTCTGATATGGATGTAGCTTTGAATTCCAATTTAGTTGATTCAGAATCTTTTATTTCAAGATGGTGTCTGAATTTCAAAGCCCTTGCAATTCAATTCATTGAAACTAGAAATCTCCCAATTTTTAGATGTGCATTATTTAAAACAAAAAAATTAGAGCGGTCGCGGGACCGCCGACAGAAGCTTTGCTCTTTCGCGCAAAAGAAAAACATAAATTTGATTGTTATTTCATTCATCGATTGGGAGAAAACAGCTATCGGCGATTGAGCTGCGTGAACATAAGCATTTGTTAATAGTACATGCTTATTTACGTCACTTTCAGACGAATCACTATCAGAACTGTTCATTATACATGCCTTTACTCGCACGCAACATGTAAGTCCGTGTTCAATACACACATGTGGCGCGTCCAGTGTGCGCCGTGTCCCCAGCAAGAGTGGGGACGAGCAAAAGGAGGAGAAATGTGAGAAGAGGAAGAGTTGCTGCGTGAACCGTCGCAGAATCTACTGTACATATACTACATCGGCGTCCAGAACGGCAGGGAGGGAGAAAGAGAGAGGTGGGGTAGCTGCGTTGGTGCCATGCTACAGACATTTTCAGTCGCATTTTTCGTGACGCGGACGGCGTGTTCCCGTTTTTCGCAGTTTGGGGGCCTCACTCAGAGTATATGTATAATTGTATACCCTACCAAAAGAAGCAAAGCTGCAAAAAACCTTGAATTGAAAATGTTTCAGTTCTAATTACGTTCATTTGTCGTTTAGTTTTAATTACTAAGAATTAAAAATCATTTAAGGTTGCAAGTTTTACTTAATGATTCGTTATGATTAGATAAAGTGTTTGACATACAGTTTTGTTCGTAACGTGACAGTCTCCCCCTTGTTTTTAACATGGTTGTATAAGAAGAGAAAAACCAGACTCCAGTTATACATATCCAGTTATAATATGAACTTGAAATTCGGTACGTTGTCATTAGTCTTTTATGCAAGCAGGGTTCTAGTCGTTTTTTGGTAACACAGACCATAGAATAGAAGCAAAACTTTCCATAATTCTGATATATCCAGCTCCCCTGTATTGAGATTCAAACTGGTGACAATGAATCCAAACTGTTATCATACTGAAATATTGACCAAGAAGTCTCCGTCTGCGCCACGAGACAAAACTCATGACAGGTAAATACACTGGCAATTTTCCAGTGTAATAATAAATTCCTGAAATCAGATCTCTAAAACAACAAATAGTATAAAATGTAGGAAGTAACAGTTGATAAATACTTTTGGGCACTTGAGGAATGGAATAAAGCGGATAAATCGAAGGGAATAATGGATTACTCAGAGAAGCGATAACATTTCTCTTGCGAGGATGTCCCTGCTTATCATTGGTAATCGGAAGAGGTGGAAGACAAGTCCCGAGTCTATAGAGAAACAGTGCTTTTCCTAGGAAACTGCCGTTGGCCGTAAAGGATCAAAGTGCCTTTTCCTTCGACTTCTTTTCTGAACGAGATGAGACTCTCACCCGGACCTAGAAACGATCCGTAACTATTGCGAGTCTCCACCTGAACCTATAGGTACCTAATATCTATATAGCCCAGCCAAGTAATACCTACAGGACCTAATACGTATACGTTTGCAGCACACGGTTCATGGAGCATGTGAGTTAGATGTTCCCAATACCCAAGAGACTTAACGCAATACACTTTGGCCAAAAAAGTATGCTGCTCCTGCTACAGCTACACCACCCTAGGAGCGACAGTGAGCGAGTGGGGTGGCTACGCTGGCTGTTGGCTGTTATAAGGATAAACCAGTAAATAACATCTCCATCGTCGCGCGGATGACGCGGAATTTTACCGCAGGGACAAAACTCAGCAGGGAAGACGGCCGGGTCTCCACAATCGAATATCGTTAAGTGGATGCGGCGAATCCCTCCTCCTCCTCCTCCTCCTCCTCCTCCTCCTTCCAAACCATCCTTGACTGTATTAAGATGAATGTTTAGACATTCGTGGAATACCGCTTCTTCATTTCAATATTGCTGAGATAATATTTTGAAAAATGGTAAGCTGTTTCAAGTCAGAGGACTTTTTCCCCGCAAAACATAATATTCATCTTTAGCTCTACATTCTAGAGTCTACCCTATTCAACCTATCCTTGCTCAAGCCAACCTGCATAATTCAATTTTCCAGTGCAGATAGAGAAATGATTTATTTAGGGACGCGTAATAATCTAAATGTAAGCAGGCTTGCTTGTGATGCGGAGATTTAATAGAAGGAAATCAGCTCTGAAGTGAGATGTCTCAGAAAGTTTAGAAAATATATGAATCAGGAGCAATAAGTTTTCCAGGAGTTGGTAAACTTTGAGACTATCCATCAGCGATTTTTCCGAGGGTGTGATACAGCAAAGACGCAAAAAATCCACTGCTTTATTATGTGAACTGATTACCCTGTTTATGATGTAGAGGGTTTTTAATAAATTTATACTGGGACAGTGGCACGTTTGCATATTTCTTTATTCTAATTACACGAAAGCATATGAAGTGCCGGTCATAAAGAAAATTGCACAGTAAACAGAAACGTTGAGTTCAACCATATGAGGAAACTCTCAGCTGGTAGAGAATTGTCATACTTTATGAGAGTCGTCAAAAACCATGAATATGCGACTGCGCTAAAAAGTAGTATATAATAATTTTCTTTATAAAGTCACTTGTCTATACCTTCAAATTACTAATTACCCGGAGAAACAAAATTTGGAGAATACTTTCTACAGTACTGATTCAAGTTAATTAATTGTGATGGATCTTTGATAAGAATTCGTGAATTAGAGCCTCCGTTAGTGGTCATGTCACGGGGAAATTGTTATTGATAGGAATCACAAATTACAGAACTGAACAGCAACAAAATTGATTACCACCATAACTGATCACCGAGAAATTGACAAAATACATACTTTGAGAGGTTGGCGACTTGACTGGGAAAGACCGGGAAATGACCGGAAATTTAATTAAAAGCCGGGAATTTACTTGAGTCAATCTAGACTATTGAAAATACTACCGAAAAAATACTAGAAAAGGACAGCTTCCTTTTCATGAATCGTAAAGAGATCTTATCAGTTGATTCAAAGAATATACCGTTCCTTCAATCTGATTCGCAAAATATTTGAATATATCTATACGTCTTGAGAGGAGGATTTTTTTTCCATTGTAAGGAAAATGTTTTGCAAATTCGTGACTCTTTGAGATTTTTTTAGCTGACTCAAATTTAATGATCGAATTGATGATAGCCTAAACCTGCAAAGAGAATTATTACCTTCATTTTTTCAAAAAAATCTATTTATCACGTTTTATTTGCTTTTCCTCATTTATCTGACTTGAGATAGAAATCTTGTCTACATTGTTCATTGGAAATTCATCCTTTTTGAGTTAAAAAATCAACTGCTTGTTCAAAATTGAAACTTGGTTGTTTTTATCAAATTTTCTCGTTCTAGTTGCATTTTTTTCATTCAAAATTCACGTCTGGTTAAAATTTTAACTACTTTGTTGAAAATAAATTCAAATTTTTTTGGTGAAAAATTCGAGTATTTAGTTGAACATTGATTTTTGAATTTG
>WSXT02090292.1:0-11736 GCA_011762715.2 Neuroterus valhalla
CTGATACTTGCGAGCGAAGCGAGCTGCGCGCGAAGCGCGCGATGAGAATGTGCCCGCGAAGCGGGCAGATTTTTTATCTACTAGCCCTTAATTTTCTTGATGAATAAATTTTAATACATGCTTCGTCCATCGACGCCAGATCTCATCAGTTTTCCAAAAAAGTATAGTTTGTGAGAATAGAGACGGAATGGTACAGAAAAAGTTTTTGTATAACATATGTGAAAATCAGTAGTCGTTCATATAAGGGGAGTGTTAATGATCCAAGGGGCGTGTATTTGTAAAAATATTGTTTTATAATTTTTGTGGGCCAAAAGTTAACACATAAACTCTGGGAGCGTGGTCCATAACTCTCCGGTTATTAAAAATTTGCTGCATTGGTAAAACAATAGAATACAATATTTAAAAAGAAGAATATTTATATACCTCTGTAAACAAATTTTTATCTAATGTAAGAAATGTTCGGGATAGGAACAGAGTTCAAGGTTAAAAAACTTACGTTGCAAAAAAAGAACGGCACTTCGTTACCTCAGCTTTTTTTCTATTTTTCTCAGCTGACGATTGACATTTATGTGATTTCCAGAAAGTTTGGAACTAACACATTTCAATATAATGCTCGCACTTACGGACTTGAAATCAACAAGAATTAAAAGACAACAATTTCGACCGACCCGAAGCGCGAACGACAAATTCGATCGAGATAATCTAATGCAATTTTCAAAATCAAAAAACTATCGGGATTGATCGTCCTCTGTTGTCCTTTTCTCTTAACCCACTTAAATAAATTGAATACAATATTTAAGAAGTAGAATATTCTTATAATTTGTAATAAATAATTATTTATTGTGAGAAATTTTCGAAACATGAATCTCGAAAAGGAACAGAGTTCAAGGTTAAAAAACTCACGTTGCAAAAAAAAGAATGCCACTTCTTTACCTCAGCTTTTCTTCTCTTTTCCTCAGCTGACGCGTGACATTAATTTTGTTTCCAGAAAATTTAGGACCCACGCAGTTCAACAAAATGCTCGCACTTACGAACTTCAAATAAAGAAGAACTAAAAGACAAAAATGTTGACCGACGAAGACGATCGAAAGACGGATTCCAACGAAAACATCTGATGCGATTTTTAAAAAACGAAAAACCATCGGTATTGATCGTCCTCTGTTTCCCTTTTCTCTTTACCGACTTAGATAAATTGAAGAAAATACTTCAAAATTACACAATTCGTATACCTTTGTGAACAAATTTTCATTTGATGTGAGAAATGATCGAAATATGGAGAATCCCGAATAGGAACAGAGTTCAAGGATGAAAAACGTAAGTTGCGAAAAAAGAACGGCACTCCTTCACCTCAGCTTCTTTCCTCTTTTCCGCAGCTGACGAATGACATTAATTTTATTTTCAGAAAGTTTGAAAACACCACAATACAACATAATGCTTCGCACTTACGAACTTGAAATAGAGAAGAACTGAAAGACATTTAAAAATCTTGACCGACCTGACGCGCAAACGACGAATTTCAACGAGATATTTTGATGCAATATCCAAAAACAAAAAACTATCGGGATTGATCGTCCTCTGTTTTCCTCTTCTCGTTACCCATCCAAAAAATCTAATACAATATTTTTCAACGGAAATAGAGAATTCTATAACTCAATAGAATCAAATTTCAACCAAAAAAATTCCTATGGATTTCGAAAAATTATTTTTCTACTGGGAAAAATGGTTGTTCGAATAAACCTATTCTGATTTTTAACAAAATACGGGTAGCATACTTTATAGTAAATAAAAAGTTCGAATAATCTTCAATCATATTTCCATCAGGAAAGGTATTAGATTTGTAAAGAATTACCTCCCATCCTATTTCTTCTGTTTCTATCAAGTGCACACGTATTTAGACCATCTGAATCGTTAAAATAGTTTTGGCAACTTCCAGCATTCTCAATGAAACAAATATAAATAGTGGGGCGGGAATGTATCTTGGTAATTTCCGTAGGCCAAAGAAACATTCCGCCAGTTCCGACATATTTTGATGGCCTAGCCGTGGTGTTGCGCAAATGAGGTCTTCTCCTCAGTGCTGCGAAAATTTTAATATTTGTTTAACAAATTCTTTAAATGTTTTGCCAGAAAAAACTTGGCTTTGTATTGCCGGGTTGAGCAGTGAAATGGTTCTTCAGCTGTACCTATAGTGTCCTCGAATGTTTGAACAGTTTCTCAGTTGTCAATGGAAGAATTTTATAAATACCATTTTTGCACAAATGTTCAAAACGAAGAGTGGGTTGTAAATCTGTTATTGCCAGACAATCTGGCAATCAGTTCTTGATCAAAAGAGATCATACGCAAACAGTGTGTGGTCTACCAGGGCAAAAATGGACGATAAACAGGCATGCGAGGAAAGATATGCTTGAGCTTGGGCGAAAGACGCTCAATAATCCAGCAGATATATACTATAGTGTTTTGAGAAAGTAAGTTGGAAATGTTAGGGATTTCCTGTTTAAATGCAGGATAGGATTAGATTCGTTACATTTCGTATCCTAAGTAGAAAATTTTGATTGGGATATAGTAAGGGCTCTGTTTAGTTTCATTCTATTTCTGATCAGACGTTGATCGGAAGAAATGGAGAGGGCCATACTAGTTCCGTAACGCCGTCCCAGCCGGCGATATGAATCTTTAGGAGAGAAAAATGGGTTATTGACAAATTACATACATTTCCAGCCAAATGGTCAAATCCGCAATCTGAAAAAATCAAATTTTTAACCAAAATAGTTATTCGTGACACAAGGACCCTGAGGAGCACTTTTTCAGGCGATTATGAAGTTGCAATACGAGCCAAAGCTCGAAACATAACCGAAGCAAAAAGAGATTAACTTTCGACCCAAATTGAGAAAACATTCAACAAAGGATGAATTTTCGACCCAGGTAGATCTTACACCAAAGGAGTAGACACAGTTTAACCAAACAGTTCCATTGTTGAAGCGAAGAGAAGACCTAAATCAGTGAAACCTTCAAAATAAATTGAATTCGAATTAGAAAGAATTACTTTTTGAAAGAATTTTACAATTCCAAATAAAATCATTCGTGAATCAATCGTATGATATGAACTTTTGAGCAACACATCTCTTTTATATAAGATGGATTCGTAATGAAATGCTTGAATTAGAAACGTTTTGGTAAGACCAGCTGACAATTCTTGATTCTCTTATGCTAATTGGAGGCGAAATAAAGCTTTCCTGGAATATGAGATATTGGCCTTAGTGGACGCCCGTATATCTTCTCTTAATGAAGGATAGAATATCTCAATCGTGTCCCAGAGTGTCCCGAAGTTACTATTTCACTATCTCAGTTAGGAACTGACTTCTGCCTGATTAAATCAGGGAAAAATACGGTGATTTCAGCATTCGATACTCTATCTGATGAATGCATCCATGTATAGAGGATTCATGATGCTTATAACAATAGAAACGGAGATATTCTCACCTGTTATTTTTTACTCGAGTTTTGCTTTTTGCTTTTAAAATAATGTTTGGAATAAATTGGTATAATTGAGAGTTTTTAAAGAGATAGTGAGAAAGTAAACCTGAAGCTCTCCACGATGCAAACGGCAATCAATCGTTCAAGGAGGATTTCTCGACCGGCCGCACCAAATAATTTGGAAGAATTGTGTGATTGTTTTAAAAAGTATCTTCGGACGAAAGGAAATAAACTTAGAAACTGCGTGGTAAGATGATGGGAGCATTGCTGTATGGTTTTCTAGCAAACTACTCCTTTAACTCTTAGAAAGGACGGTACATTCACAGTTAATAACATGTTTGGATTATTGTATATAATTTTTTTTATTGATTTTTTTCTAATTTGTTTCTTTATCACCCAAGATTTTGATTTCGATTTACTGAAATTGGCTTAATATGACAGCTCGTAGTAGAACCAAGAAAAATCCATGAAATTGTGCCAATTCAACCCAAACCAAATTACCATGAAAGAAGGTGGTTTCCTCTATTTCATAGCATAGGAAGAGTGGATTCTTGTACGCTATAAATTCAACTTCGTTATTAAATTAAACGTATAGATTTCTTTGAAACGACCGTATTTCAACCAGTTTTACACAATTCATGTGCGTGTTGAAGGAAAGCTGATTATGCAAAAAATGTATACGGTCGAATAATTTCTGCAGGCAATATTTTTTCTATGACTTTATGTTGTCATGCCATGTTACATGGTGTTGGGGTGGTTTTTGCCCTCTGTAGTCATCGGACAACAGCTTTGTGTGGTGCAATATTTGATAAGCTGATCATGTGCACGTGTACATGAAAGATTTTTGTATTACTTTTGCAATATTCTTAGTTCTAACTCTAGTTTGTAGGTTTGACGCAATGGCTGGAAATTCCAACCATGACATTCCTCTTATTCCTTCTTTTATTCCATTTTTGTACCTAACTAATCAAGTTGTGTTATGACCAAAGAAGTGCCTCAAATCAGGTGACTCAGGACCAAAGATACGTGATAGGTTAAGGGCCCATATGCCGGCACTCTTGTGAGACTGATGCTTGATCACCTTAAAGACATATGTTAATCTATTTGATAAGCTGATTCCAAAATGCCTGAAATTGAAAAATCATGACGTCATGGCGGACTTAGAGCAAGCAGCGATAAATTCTGCTCGCAAAAAGTTTCCAAGGTGCATGCTCCATGACTGCTGGTTCCACTTTATAAAGGTATAGAAGCAAACAAAAACGTTGGAGGTATTTAGAAAGAAATACTTCCATACACATACTTACAATTTTATTTTTATTTAAGGTCGTCCGGAAGCATTGAAACAGCATACACGGAGAGACAAACTGTGCAGCAAAGATCCCGGGACTTGGGTCGTCGTTTGCGCACAACAGATGGATTAATAAAACCCCCAGCGACGGGCGGTGGCGTTACCAGCGTGCGCGGACGTTCAGGCCCCCGCTCGACTTGGGCCTCAGGAGCCTAAGTCGCTGTGGGATTATGACCTCAATTCATCCAGAAATGTGGTTTTATGCAAAAAGCCAACTCCAGATTTGTGGCAGATATTTGCTGGAGATTTATCTATGGGAGTTTTGTCCACTATCCCCAGAAGCAGCACGCCGAAATCGCTCCACGGCCGCTGGACTTGGGCTTCTGCAGCCCAAGTTGTTTTGGGATTGAGGTGTCCGTCACTTGCATCCCTACGCGATCGGCGGTAGACAGTATAAGCACCGCATGCTTTGCAGTTATATTACGCAAGAGGTCGGTACGATAGGAGCACAGTTTGTCTCTCCGTGTAGGCCTGAAACCTTACGAGCAAGATGAACTGCTGCAGATGCCAATGGCTCTGCCACTGTTACCAGCTCATGGAATTCCTGATGAAATCAACCTGTTTATTGCGAAGATTGGTGATTTTAAAGTAAAGCATCAGCCAAAGCTGAAAATGTGTGTAGTCTCTCTAAAGAAGCAGTGACTAAGGAAGGAAGAGCTGATTTGCGTAGAACTTCTTGATGACCGAACGAACAACATCCTTGAAAATTTTCAAAGCAGAGACATCAAAAGACAAGGAGGCCCCCTTTCTGGAATGTGGAACTTCACAAGTTTAATCATAAATAAATAAGATTTCGGTTTTTAATATTTTGAACGTATAACTCGTGCACTTCTTTATATGAAAATTTCTCAACTCAAAGCCTTATATCACTTCAAATTTTGAACTTGTAACAGTTGATATCACATTCACCCCCTACATTTTTCATCCCTTTGATACGAATAGACCATAGATTGGAAATCTGAATCGTCTTCGATTCATGATACGAAAAAGCGCAATATTTGATTGGGATCATTTCTTGCATAAAATAGGAAAACAAGAGCACGCCATCCTGGATGAAGAAATTCGAGCTGGAAGACTTCAGAGCGGCATAACTGTTGGATCGTCCAAAGAAAAGAGCGACGTTAAGCGCAATGAAGCGGTTCGAAAGGTGGAAGAGCGATTCAGTGAGGAATAAGGAAAAGAGTTCCTCAAGATTTGTGGACGAATTTCGAAGTGAACAGGAACATGAACCTTGTTGACATCAGTGCTTCAGATATTTTGGCGCTTGAGAGCTCTGCAAATATCTGGACTTACCTGAGAGCAAATCCAGGCTGAAACATCAGGAAAGGAGGTTCTATGAATCAGTTACAAACACCTTCTTTGACGGATTTGGTCTTCTAACTTGCCGGTTGTGAACAATATATCTGCAACTAACGTTCTTGCTCTCCTGGTTCAACTCCATTCGTTCAGGTTGATTCTATGGACGGAAAAGGAGCTTCAGGTTCTCTGCATTGATACGCGCAAGATGATGTTTTAAACAAAAAGCGTTCCTAATAACTCGTCCTGAAGTACTGCCTGCATAATCGCGAACAGTAGAGATTCCCAGGAATTACGACATCAGTGGAAAAAGAGGTTTGCTCCACAAAGCCGTGGAACAGGCAGCTGAGTCCCTTGGCCTGAATCTTAACATAAGAAGTGAGGACAGTGCATTACTCAACCATGATGCCCTACTCTCAGAAGAATAAGTGCAGGAAGTGGAACACAAAAACATTCTGAAACAAAACGAAGACGCGGTGAGGCACAAAGTGTTTTATTTTTGCATGTCAGGACGGCGTGAGTGTGATTTACACCTAAGAATACCGTAGTCACATATCACGCCAATCAGTTCCCAGGGATAGGTGCAGGGCGTGTCAGAAACTCTCTGAGCACCTTTTGCATATCTTATCCAATTATCCTCTCCACGCAGGAACGACGTATTTGCACATGAACATTGCGGCCATAAGTAATATGCGAGTAAGTAAATTGTTGAGAAGGAGAAGTGCCGAATGTACTGAACCTACAGGTTCTTGATAAAAGTCCCCATTCAACACACGAGATCTTACATCGTGCTTCTTAACAGACGGGAACGAACTATATTCTTGATCGGATCCCCGGCCTTAGACGACTACAACATCACATGCAAGGAAACTGATAATGATTGAAGAATACCAGTACATTCTTTAATCTTCATTCAGATGAAAAATTACTTTCTTTTCTGACTGAACGTGAATTTCGATGAGGAAAAGGGTCCAAATTATAAAAATATGCCGTTGTTGCTGTTACTAAAATCATTCATTTTGTTACTTGAATAGTTGAAAGTGATATGAATGTTTGAATTTTTTGTTTCAATAATCATTTGTCTGATCTTGTCTTGACGTGAATGGCAATAATGATATATCTCACTAGTATATCATATCAAATAGCAGAGTTGTAGTTAAAAGTATTTGGTATGTTTTAGTGTGCAAATTAAGCCCCTGGATGCAACAACTCGCCGAGCGCTCGAAAGCACGTAAAAGTATTGTCCGCGCTGTGACGTTACGAGTCAAAATCAAAAGTGCGAATTTAGAAAAATTAAAAAAACTGTTCGATAGCTTTTGAAAAATGAATGCTTGTAACCGTTTGAACTTTTTTCGAAACATTGAACTTTTCGTTAAGAAATATAAAAACTGATTATTTTCCATTCGAAGAATCCATGTTCTTTAAAACTAACATCGCCGCTGATCATTCATTTTTCAACGTATCAACTTTTTTTTTTACTTTTGTTCAGGAAGGTCCAGCGTTGGATACGGTATCAAAAAATTCATCAAAAGTTAATATTATTGAATGTTTTTTCAATCCGAATGAAAAACCATGTTTTTCGACGTTCGCGTTGAAAATGTATCAAGGGAATTTTCGTTTTCAACGGGGTATTCACGCTTGTCATATTCTTAAGTGAATTGCTGAACTTTCTTCACAAGTTGAACTTCCTGAACAAGCTTCACAGTGTGTCATACTAGAGAAAGTATTCAACCTTTTCGGAAAATAAAAACTTGGTCAGGATATTACAATATAAGAAAATTTTGAGTTGAAAAATATAATAACAATTCGATGTGACTCTTCATACTTGCCAAAGTTTTGATGAAAAAATATTGTTTACCAAGAATAAAATAACCACAATCGTATCAATTATCAGCTAAATTTATACATATTTATATAAACTTAAACTATACATTGTCTTTTTACAGCTTTTTTGCCTCGTTTGTCATTTTTTCGTTGCTTATTCCAATCGAATTAGCCACAGGTGAGCACAGCAAACTTTCAAAAGTTCCATCTGATTCGAGAACATGTTTTACAAATTGTCCGTCGTATTCATAGGAAATTACGTTTTCTTTGTTAGGAAATTAAATGATTTTTACCGCATCTCTGCAAATTCGTTGGTTTTTCAATTCCCTCAATCAAGGCTTTAAAGTCTTTAACACTGCAATCAGATTCTTTGGATATTTTGAATGGTGGATTTTTCGAGCTTTCGATTATTCGATAATATATTCGATCAGTTTCTAGTGCCTCTGTTTTCTTCTTTTTTTGTCATACATTCCAAAATTTGAATCACACGAGCAGTGAGAATGGCCTTGGAGCATTCGACATTTGTAAACAAAAACATAACGTATAAAAGAAACAAAATTCCAGTCGAAAGGGTGCATTGAACAGTGTAATTCAGACGCAGTTTATTGAGATTTATTCATTACAACGTTATTTTGTGATCACTTTTTTTTTCAAACATTAATTTTTTTGGAAAAAAAATGTTTTGCAATGAGTTCCGCCGAAAATATAAAGAGTTCAAGAAAAAAAAAGAAGAAACGAGGATCTTTGGATAAGAGATGAAAAAAAATCGCCAGAACTAAAGGTACACTTTAATATTTTTAAACATTATTTCAAAATATTTAATACTTTTCAATTTAAGTGCATCTTATGGCATAATTTTATTGCTTTTTTATATATTTTGCTAAAGTAAACATATTTCTTCAATTTTACGTATTGATGTTCTTTTCTTGTCAGTATAAATCAAACTAAAAATTGAATTTTCTCAATTGGGAATCGATAAAATCTCGATTTGTATCCAAGAATTCATTAAAAAAACATTTTATATATAAAAAAAAAAAGGAAATGAATAATTTTCCAAAATTTTTCTATAGAATTTGAAAACATATCGTTGATAAAATTACGAAAAAATCGAAAGAGACAAACCATTCAAACGATTTTTTGTTTGATAAAGTTTCTATTGTAAAAGGATTATAAATTTTCAACCCTACAGGGGAACGAGTATGTCTCTCGCTCGAATAATAAAGTCGATGCAAAGGAATTTGGACCGATTCAGTTGTGCTGTCCAAGGGGGTGCTATAAAAAATGGAAGATTCCGAACAAAAAGAGTTTTTTAAATTTTTTTGGAAACATCAGGCGAATGTACGACGCAAAATTATATTTTAAGTGGATTGATGACCATGAAGGGATCTAATTGTTCAGAAAATGTCACCAGCAAAATCACGACTAGGGAGTATTATTTTGACCATAAAACAATTTACGAAACCGTTTGTCAAAATTTTTTTTGTTCTTTATTGAAAATCAAAAACGGTAGATTTGCAACAGTACAAAGTAAGTTAAAAAACAATCAGTCTATGAAAGATGAGCGTGACAAGATTAGTAATAGTAATTCAGTTCGATTAACAGACAAGTTGAAAGAAATGATTCGAGGAAATTGTTTATCGATACCGCATTCTGAGCCACATTACAAACGTTGACTTCTTTGTGGAATTTTTTCTCGAATATTACACAAATAAAACTGGAAAAAAATCCTCCCTTTGGTGAATCAGCTTACAGAAAATTCTTCAACAATTATTTGAATTTCACTTTTTCGAAACCTCGAATCGACGTTTGCAACTTCTGCTATCAAGAAGAAAACAATCCTAATAATAGATCAGATTTTGAGTCATGAAAACAGCGTGGATAAACATAAAACTTTGAAAAAATCTTAGCGTCAAGAAAAACACGTGATATGTCTTGAATTTGATTTCGGTCAAAACTTACCTCTCTCCAAAATTCCAGTTACAGACCAATTTTATAAGAGACTGATTTGGTTACAATTTCTTAACGTTGACACGTTCAATAAAAGCAAAAACAGCTACATGTACTTTTTTCTCGAAGGAAAACTAAAAAAAGGAGCTAACACTGTGTGCAATTTAATCTACGATTCTATCATAAGGGAATTAGAAATCGACTATTACAATAAAATCTGTTTGTTTTCTGATGGTCGCGGAGGGCGAAATAAGAACTATTTCGTAATGATTTTTTTATCGTTGTTGTCCGAAAACTTGCAAATTGAGATTCAACATTTATATCCTGTGCGAGGGCATTCGTGCTGCTTCTGTGATGCAAATTTTGGAATGAATGGTCAAAAAAAAAAAAAGAACAAAGACAATAGAAACTGATAAAGAATATTATCAAATGATTGAAAGCTCAAGAAATCTACCATTCAAAATATTCAAAGAATCTGATTATACCGTGAAAGACTTCGAACTCTTAATTGAGAAAATTAAAAAACTAACGAATTTGCACATCAGAGATGCGGTGAAAATCATTTACTTCCCCAATTGAGAAATCGAAATTTTCTATGAATACGACGGACAATCTGTAAAACATATTCTCGAATTAGATGTAACTTTTGAAAATTTGCTGTGCTCACCTTTGGCTTTGATTGGGATAAGCAAAGAAAAAATTACAGATGTAAAATCTTTGATGACATATCTAAGTGACGACGGAAAGAAGTTTTTCGATGATTTGTTCGAAAAGTCAATAGTTAAGAAAAAAAAAAACGAAAAATCTGTGGAAATCTAAAAACAGCTTTAAACTACAAACGAGGCAAAACGAGTTGTAAAAGGAGAATGCATAGTTTAAGTTTAAATAAATATGTGTAAATATCGCTGAAAATTGATACGATTGTGGTTATTTCATTCGTGGTAAACAATATTTTTTCATCAAAACTTTGGCAAGTATCAGGAGTCACATCGAATTGTTCTTATATTTATCAACTAAAAATTTTGGCAACCTGTAATATCCTGATCAAGTTTTCATTTTCCAAAAAGGTTGAATACTTTCGCTAGTACGACACACTGCGGAGCTTGCCCGCGCAAAATCCAATCAGATCGCGCTGCGCGTTTGTGTTCAACCCACTGGATTTTATATGAAGAATAGTTCAAGGGAGCTCAATCTTTCTAAAAAGTTCAACAACACACTTGAGATCATGACAAGTGTGAATACCCCGTTGAAAAAAAAATTCTCTCGATGCATTTTCAACGCGAACGTGGAAAAACATGGTTTTTCATTAGGTTTAAAAGAACATTCAATTAATATTGTCTTTCGATAAACTTTTTGATACTATATTCAACGCTGGACCTTCCTGAACAAAAGTAAAAAAAAAAGTGAATACGTTGAAAAATGAATGTTCAGCGGCGATGTAAGTCTTGAAAAACATGGATTTTTCGATTAAGAAATAATCAGTTACTAATTTTTCTAACGGAAACTATAATGCTTACGAAAAAAGTTCAAACGGGTTCATGCATCGACTTTTCAAAAGCTATCGAGCAGCATTTTTTATTTTTCCAAATTCGGACTTTTGATTCCCACTCGTAAGGTCACAGCGCGGACAATACTTTTACGCGATTTCTAGCGCTCGGCGAGTTATTGCATCCAATGGCTCAAATATATATGGATCAATTTCATTCAATTCAACTCTAATCATAAATCTTCTAATATTGAAATGAAAATAGCAGGGCTCCCAGCGAATTACTGCCTCAAAAAAAGGGAAAAAGGGACTTGTCAGTTCAAGAAAAAGGGACCAAAAAGGGAACATAGCCAACCACAAAAATGTC
>WSXT02090303.1:0-11736 GCA_011762715.2 Neuroterus valhalla
GTTGAAGGGTTCAATGTCTGACGATCTCCTGTGGGAGGGGGGAATACAGATATGTAAAAACCCGAAAAGGGTATACAAGGAGTGATAAATCTATAACCAATTATACGAAAAATCCTGTCATTCAAGATAGCTGTGAAGATCTTATACAACGTTTTCAAACAACTTATTGGCTCGTAGTTCTTTGTCTTGAACAATTTGCCTTTCTTTGGTAGGAGTACAGTTTATATTAACACCAGCCACTGCGGAATAGGCATTTCCGACTCCAAATATAAGGTAAAGATCCGGGCCACATTTTGGTGTGTAGAAGTGAACTTCTTCCACTGAAAGTTTTTAAAAATCTGGACCAGCACCGAAGAAGTTCTCCGTGCCCCTTAATGGTTCCTGTACCTCCTCGGCAGTGATTGATGGTAATTCCGCTCTGGGTGTTATGAAGTTATCGCACATTTTCAATGTTCTCAGTGCCTTCATTTAATCAATTTTGCAATTTGTAAATCTCTCCGAAACCTCTCGACTTCCTTGGACTTGGGTGGGTTTTTGACCAAAATAGGAGGATCGCTAAAAAGGCGTGATGGGTCAGCAAGAAACTGTTGATTCTCCCTGACCCGTCCCTCTCTCTTTTTTATCCTCCTGCGTGCGTCAGATAACATCCGTATTTCTTCAATAATGGTCAGCATCTTTGACATTTTCAATGTGTGCTGGTGGATCCTCATTTCGGGAGCGAACTTTCGGACCCTTACCGTAAAAGTCTTACCGGATTTTGAGTAGTCGATCACACACTGCATTCGAGACGCGTTCTGCCTAGCCCAGCCAATATTCTTGTTTGGATTATGCAAGTGCTTTTTAGTCTTCATGAATCGTTGGTTTGGACCTACAATTCGAATCAGCTGCATCCATTTAAGCCAGATCTTGGAGCTAAGAAGGAAAGTGAATGTTAGTGTTTCCCCTTGTCCCGAAATCGCTCTCGTCTCTTGGGGGATGCCTTGTTCCTGGATTTGGTCTCAATGTCGCTGCCTGATCTTCGCCCGCGGCTTGTTCTTGCAGCAGTTGAGGAAGCGTTCCGCGTACATCCCTTATTCGCGAAAGGTTGATAGCCCGGGTTCGTAACACTTGCTGTGAAACGTGGAAAGCTCTGGGTGTTCCTGGCAAAACAGAGTGTGCAGGCTCGCCATGCGACGTCCTTGATTAGTGACAATACGGCATCGTAGCAAATAAGCAGGTCTCAATTTGTTAGTTGCGTAAATATATTATATAAAAGAAATAATGCAAATAATAACGTAACCTTGGATAAGATTGGCATTTTCATTGACGAAAGGCATGCCCCTGGAAAAGTTCCAGGCGATAAATGGAGACTAAGTATTTAGAATGATAGAGATTTTAATTGTCTTTGTTGTAAAAGCTAAGAGACAGAGAGGACCTGTAAGAGATACAAGAGTTATGGAGGGCTCTGAGTGAGGTCATGGATAAGGCGAAGGAGGTGTCATATTAGATCGAAGCAGACGAGAGTTGAAACAGAGAATCTACGGGAGTATACAAAATGTACACCGAGAAAAGTCGAATAAATATTTATGTCATCGCAAACAGTATCGAAAAACGGAATTATGCAATGAAAATGTAAACAGTGCGTGCATAAAAATGCGGGACAGCATCTTTGAGAGGGCATCTCAAGATTAAATCTGCACACCACCCTTCTCAAATATATGCAAATTTCCGTGTTTATCATGCAATATCCTCAGAACGTATTCCTGAACTAAGCTTTTCAAATTGTAAACTAAGTTCCAACGTCATTCTGGTTCAATCTGGATATTACCCATCTGTAATCTGTTCGGATTCCTTACCCTATTTTCAGCTATTTGAAATTCGGATGTTCTACAACTAATAAGGATCTGGATCCTCTAGTTTATTATGTTATGATCTCGATACAGATTTCTAAACTGAACATTCCAAGTCTCAAATCATGTTCTCACGTCAGTCTAGTTCAAATGGGGTATAACTCATAGTTAATCTATTTGGATGTTCGTGATAAAATCAAATTGTGCTCAGTACAAATACCAAGTTCAAATCCCAAGCTAAGTTCCTTTTGGGCATCACTTAGCTGTGATTTAGTTAGATTTCACAGTTCGTTCTCAATTGTTCCTATTTCGGAATTCCAAAGTGAACATTCTGATTCTCAAACTAATATCCTACGTTGATTTGGAGGGGCCCCAGCGGAAGCGAACTAAGAGCTTTCGGGACCCAGGGTGGAACTGGTGGGCGGCCCCTCAATTTTACTTTTGTAATCAAATTATTAGTAACAATGAGGTCAAAAAATAATAATTGATGATACTCATTGAGCTATTGATTTATTGGACATAAAAACATGGCAGTTTTTCAAATAATAAAGATATTATTCCGTATGTTTATCATGCTGTGGAGGCTCCCTAAATGCGGGGGTCCGGTCCGATCGCCACCCGCCTCCCTTAGTCCGCTACTGGGCCCCAGCAAGAAATCCCAAACTTAACTTTTGAATCTCAAGATAATATACTGCGTAAGTCTGACTTGATCAAGAAATTATCCATCTGTAGTCTATTCTGATTTGTTTGTTAATTTTGAGCAGATCATAGAACGGATTCCTAAACCAAACTTTCAGATACCGAGTTAAGTTTTCACGTCAGTCTGAATTAACTTTAACATCTGAACGGATTTCCGAGTTCGTTCAGAACTAATTTCAGTACGGATTTCTGAACTGAAGTTTTCAAATCTCAAACTAAGATCTTAGAACGGAATCCTTAATTGAAAATTCTAAATTCTGACCTAATCCCCTACGTCAATCCAGTATAATCTGGACATTATCCATCTTCAAGTCATTCAGGTTTCTGAGTTCTTTTTAAATTGATGTCATTACGGATTTCCGAACAGAACTCTCCAAATCCCAAATTCAGTTCCCACGTCAAATCAGTTCAATCTTGACATCCATCTGTATCCTCTTCAGGATTTCGAGTACGCTTTGACTTGATCTCAGTACTGATTTACAAATTGAACTTTTCAAATCTCGACCTAAGTTCCTGCGTCAACGTGGTTCAAATTGAACACCACCCATCTGTAATATATTTGGATTTTCGAGTTTATCTCTAATTGGTCTCAGTATGGATTCCTAAACTAAACTTTTTTATTTTGCACTAAGCTATGTCAATCCGATTGAATCTGAACTTTTCTCATCTGTTATCTCTTCATTTTTCTGCGTTTATTTCAAATAAGTCTCCGTGCAATTTTCAACTCAGTCTCTTCGAATTTTAAAATTGGTTTCTACGTCAATCTAGTTCAATCTGAACATCACCCCTCTGTGAACTATTCGGGTTTCCGAGTTTATTTTAAATTTTTTATCGCAATAGGATATTCCAAAGTAAACGGTCTTAATCTCGAACTAATTCTCTGCGTCGATCCGGTCCAATCCGGATATCACCTATATGTAATCTATTCGAATTTCCTAGTTCGATTTGAATTGCTCTTGGAACAGAATTTCAAACGGAACATTCTGAACCTCTATCTAATTTTCCACGTCAATCCATTTCAATCTAGCCATCACACATCTGTGATCTGGTCGAATTTTTCAGTCCATGTTGATTTGGTCTTGTAGATTGAATAATTCAATGATTTCCCTCGTACATGTCTACTATCCATTTACACGCCCTACCACTATCCTAGTGGGAGAAGGGACCTACAGCTTGAGGTGGGTTCCGAACCACTAAGAACAGTAGCTTCAAGTACTTAAAGTTCACCGCGTGGGCCACCGAGGCTCTTCCAGAGTCCGAGTTGGGAATTGAACCCACAACCAGACGAAGTGGGTCGAAAGCTCATGCCTTAGCCCCCACGACCAACTGACCACTCTTGAATGTTGATTTAGTCTCAGGACGGATTTTCGAACTGAAATTTGTAGACCTCAATTTTGATTCCTACCTTAATCTGTTTCAATCTAGTCATTACCCATCCGGGATCTATTTGAATTTCCCAGTTTGATTTTGAATGGTCTCACTACGGAATGCCAAACTTCCCAAACTTCAAATAAAGTCCCCACGTCAATTCGGTCAGATCTGGACATCTTCCATCTGTTACTTTCTCGGATTTTCAAGTACATTTTGACTTGGTCGCAGTACGGTTTTCGTGATTGAACTATTTGAATCCCAAATATAGTTCCCACGTTAACCTTTTTCGGTCCAGACACTACCCATCTGTATTCTCTTAAAATGTCTGTGCTCAATCTAAATTGGTTCCATTACGTTTTTCCGAACTGAACTCTTCGAATGCCAGAACAAGTTCCTAAGTCAATCCTTTTCAATATGGACATCACCCATGTGTAATCTATTCGGATTTTTCAGTTCAATTTCAATTGCATACTGAAAATTCTGAATCCAGAAATAGTTTGCTACGTCAATCAGGTTCAATCTGAACATCGCTCATGTGTGATCTATCCCGATTTTCGAGTTGATTTTCACATGGTTTCGGGACAGAATGTCAAACTAAACATTCTGAACCATTTACCGATTTCCTACGTCAATCCGGTCCAATCTGGACATCTTCCATCTGTAATCTACTCAGATTTCTGAGCATATTTTTGAGATGTCGCAGTATGGGTTTTCCAACTGAACATTTCAAATCTCGAACTAAGTTCCAACATTAATCTGGTTTAATCTGGACACCACCTATCTGTAATTCAATAAGGTTTTTGTGCTGAATCTAAACTGTTTCCAGTACGTATTTCCAAACTGAACTTCTCGAATGCCCAAAGTGCGGGTTCCCAAACTGAACTTTTTAAATCCCGAACCAAGTTCCTGCGTCAATCCAGTTTGTCCTGGACTTTACCCATCTGTAATTCATTCCGATTTATGTATTTATTCTGAATTGGTTCCAGTACGGATTGCCAACTGTTCCTAAGTTAATCGAGTACAGACCGGACATCACTAATCTGTAATCTATTCGGTTTTTTCAGTTCGTTTTCAATCAGTCTCAGTACAGATTTTCGAACTAAATATTCTGAATCTCAAACTAATTCCCTACATCAACTGGGTTCAATCTAAACATCACCCATGAGTAATAAACCCGGATATCTGAGTAGATTTTGAATTGGTCGCAGTACGGGGTTCTCAACTGAAGTCTTTAAATCTCAAACTCAGTTCCTAAGTCATTCCTGTTTAATCTGTACATCACTCATTCGTAATTTATTCGCATTTTCGAGTTCATGTTAAACTGGTCTCAGTACGTAATCCCAAACGGAACATTCTAAGCTCTGAATTAATTCCCTACGTCAATCCGTTTCAATTTGACATCACCCATCTGTAAAATGTTTGAATTTCCGACCTCGTTTTGAGCTAGTTCCACATAATATTTCTCAGAATCGTAATTGACCCGGATCCTTTGGTTTTTCTTATTTGGTCTCAATACAAATTTCAAAACTGAACTTTTCAAATATCGAATATTTTCTCTACATTAAATTGGTCCCATTTAGACATTACCCGTCTGTACTCTATTCGGATTTTTTAGTTGGTTTTTATTTGATCTCACAAGGGGCAGGCCTAAAGTGTGAAACTCGAATCGAGATCGCATTACAACCATTAAATAGAGAATTGAATTTCATTTTATACGTATCGTGGCTTTTTTGTATGTAAAGCCCGAGTTTGGAGATATAAATAATTGAAAATCGCAGTTCCCGTTGCTAATGCCCAAGTATCGCTCATAAACTTTTGATTTCAGCAACCCACAGTGGCCCAGTGGTAACGCTGTATACTCCACGTCCCGGAGGGAGGGGGATAATTATGAAGTTGTTATTTTCCGATAACATATGCAGCCATCAGTAGTCAGTAGTTGAACCCCCTTACTCCGGGACATGGAGTATACAGCGTTACCACTGGGCCAATGTGGGTTGTGACATCAAAAGAATATGAGCGATACTTGGGCATTAGCAACGGGAACTGCGATTTTCAAATATTAATATCTCCAAACTGGGGCTTCACTTACAAAGGAGCCGCGATACGTATCAAATGAAATTCGATTATCTATTTGATGGTTCTAACGCCATCTTGATTCGAGTTTCACACTTCAGGCCTTCCCCTTGTATATGAATGTATGTGAGCCTGTTGTATCTTTATGATAAAGTCAAAAGAATTCTGAATGTCTGTAGGAGAGGTTCCTGTTATATAAACGTTTATTCTCCAGCTTATTGGATTTGAAAAATTGACTTGCTTACCCCACCATGCCTCACAAAATTTTTCCAGTGAATACCTAAATCTAAAATCCATCCACACTTCGTACAATACCATGCGTCCATACCTTGATACTATGGCCGCTTGCTCGCTCACTCTCATTGCTTATACTCCTTCCTTCTCTTCCTTTCCATCTTACCCAACATCCCCTTTGCCTATGCAATCACCCTTTTCTCCCCTCTTTCATGCAGGATTGCCTCCGTGCTTGTTCCACTCCTTTCTACCTCCTCGCATTCTTCCAACCAGTGTTATACCCCTTCCCATACATGTCGCACCTTCCTTTCTCCTGTGGAAGCCAGAACGTATTGAAGCCCTCCATAAGTCCACGTGTCATCCTTGCTATTATCTCCTGGCTTCATTCTCACCTTCCTCCCACAAATATCGCGCTTTTTCTTTTGACATAATCTACCTATTATTCTCATTTTACCTTAACCCTCTTATCCTCTTCTCTCCTGTTAAGTTTCCTGTAATAGGATTCAGTTCTTTGGAAGGGAAGCATTATAAGTAGTGAGTTAGTGAGTTTATTGCGCTAACGAACCGTCTGAGTATAATGTTATTTTTGTGGATTTTTGGGAGTCCGTAAAGTTTTGAAGAAACAGGATTTATTTTTTCATTCATTTTCACTGTCAGGTAATACTATGCTATATCCATCCTGATTTAGTTCTTAGATTGCTGTTTTTCCTTCATCAGTTAAGTTTGAGAATGAAAGTTGGGGTTTGCTTAGGATTTTAGCGGTCCTTCGTTGAATGTTATTCGCTTTTTCGGGTGGAAGGGTATATATTGTGGATCCAAAATCACTGACAAACCTATTACATCCTACTATCCAGTTTACGATAGAAGTTGAACGAAGCGGAAAATTGCCATTCTTGTTGTCTTAGTTTACAAAAGATCTAAAAACACATAAGAGCATGAAGTTTACAGAAACTTCACCCGTAAATCATATACCTACCTGCCTTTTTCCACCACCACTCATTTCAAGAGCAGTCGGTTTTCAACTTCCTTGCTCACAGAGCTGTATCCATATCAGATAAAGAGAACTTACAAAAGAACTCACACAACGTTAAACGAACTCTAATGCAAAACGATTATACAAACAAACAAATCAATAAAGCAAACAGGAAATACAATAGAAAAAAACAAATAACACAATCTACTCAAGAAAAAGAGAGAAGAACGACTCCATCTTATCTTACATCCGAGGTATCGCAGAGCAGAAAGGTAGAATTCTTAACAAACACAACATTCAAACCATATTTAAACCACTTGTGGAAAAGTCTATATTGGAGAAACCCGGAGAGCGATCAGCCAATGAATAATGGGACATGAGAGTATAGTCTGGAGGAAACATTTCACGCAATCAGCATAAGCTGACCAGCATATCGAAACAGAGCATAGCACTTTATTTGAGAAAGCGACCGTCATCGAAGATAAAGAATATCTTTCCAAGAAGGCATAGAGAAACAATCGAGATCTTGAAACATTCTAATAACATCAATAGGGCTAATCTATATAATACTAATCCAATTTGGTTTTCCGTTCACCCGAGGTTGAAAAAAAAGACTTGATTGACCAATCAGGTTTCATCAGTCCTCACAGTAGGAACTTTGACCAATCGCAGGCGTCGTAGAGAGTATGTATAAAAACCAGATTACCATGAAACCTCAGTTTCAGGTCAGCCCTGAAGATGCACACTGTAATGTTCATAAAACGTCGGTAAAATTTGTAGTTTTGTACACGATCGACATCCGAAATACCTCTTTTCATTTTTTTTAGATTATTCTTGTGGAAAATTTTATGTGGGAGTCTACCATATTTTTTACAATTCCTATTCTAACCTGAATTGGATGATTTGAAAAAAGCTCAGTTCTCTGCCTCAGAATTTGGACTTTCAAAAATAATTTGTGAATAAATTACCACTCAATAGTCTCGTCACCATGACGTCTAATAAATTTATGTGACTGTTGACTCCTCTCACAAGCGGTAATTAAATTTTCGGATGTCAAGAGTTGAATCGCGCTAAAAGATCGTCAAGTTTGTTCTCAGATACACACAACAGTGTATCGTCAACATAGCGATTGTAAAAAGCTACCACATAATTTCTACTCTCGAGTCTGTTTATCTCACTAAGCACCTTATCTTCTAAATCTGTCGTTACTATTATCGCAAACATTGAGGAAATGACCGAAATAATGGGTGTACCGAAAATTCGTTTGGAATACTAATTATCAAATCTAAAGTATATTGACCTCCACTCCTTCCATTGTGTTCCACTAGTATCAAGTGTCCCGAATTCTGCGTTCTGACCCAGAAAACCTATTCTGTACCATCTTTCTGGAATAACATATGTTCCCCTCTGTATCATACTAGTTGGATCTTTATCAATTATTAGAAATCTCTTGATATTTAATCCATACTTTTGGTATATCTTCACTTAAGCATTACAACCGTAATGTTGCCCTTGTTGGTACAGGTCACTAGTATTCTGAGGGATCACATTTTTCAAGCGCTGTTCTGACAGTACCAGAAATCTAGCCTCTGTCCCTAACGTTGTCATTGGTTATTTTACTTATATTTGTTTGTATACTCTTTGAGTTTGATTTTTTTGTTCTGAAACTTTGTGGACAAGTTCATTCGCAAATTCCTCCCCCAATCTCATAGTGTCAAGTATATTTTGTGGAATTGATATACCCGAAATATCGACAAGCCATGGATCAATAATTAATCCTCCACGGATTGCCTTGTGTATATTCAAATGGTGTTTTTGTATATCACCTTGTTCCTGTGAGAGATTTACGGTTTCTTCTCATATTTCGAGTTATTGTGTAACATTGTTACATTAATTCTCATCTCCTTTTCTAAGCTCTGTCTGACTATTGCGTCCAGTCATATTAGGATTAGATCTGATCGTGCAATTTCCAATTTTTTATGGAATTTATCAATTTTAGTGTAAACATCTGTTATTTCCAAATTTTAGATTTCCCTCTGAAACCTGTTTAACGATGGACCTGAATCTTAATCTCATAATATTCTTTGTGTTTGGAATATTTTTCGGTAAGATATAATAGTGATTGCATTTGACAATGAGATCCCACGAGAATATTCTCTCTCAATTTTTTGCTCGTTTTGAAAAAGTATGTTAGTGTTTTGGGATCCTCTAGAAAACACTGCCTCTCAATCTCCCAGAACTCTACTCTCGCCATCTTCGTAAGGATTTTATCTAGGTTACTCCCCGTCTTTTCCTCTCAGGGGATCACGAGACCTTGCAGTTTATAGAAGGGCTTCAGGGTCTAATCGGGCGGGAGACCGAAAAGGATGAACTAGAGTGACCACATCACAAGGTGGGGCTGCTCTAAAAACTAAGGGACTCTCGTCTGCGGGACCTGCACTAAGGAGTGATCCTTCCAAGGGTCTATAGCAAAGTCTTTTGGAATATCGAGGGCGCGAATTCTTATGCCCCCCTGCCAAGATCTGATTGCCGTGTCAAAGGCTGTAAGGCGCTAGGGTTAACGAATCATTGAACCCTCCGGCGTGCCCCCCTCAGTCGAGGTCGGCACGGCGGACTCTAAAAGGAGGTGTCTTCAACGGGGACTATGGGACACCGGGTCAAATCCCATAGTATTTGAACCCTACCTCTGTAAGCGGGGCTCTGCAGGTGGTGCTTGTTCTATCAACCTAGATACTCGTGGGACCAAAATAGACTCTTCATAATCTGATCCAATCTCAAGAAATGAAGTCCCTTTACCGGGGACTTCATATAACCCATCACCGAGTAGTGAAGACTCCGCAGGGGCCATCTCCCCAGAAGTAGTAGAGAAAGAAATGGCTTGGCTCTCTGTTGAGAGGAAAACCGTTTCGACACCCAGAAGGAGAAAGCTCGCAAAGCGTGGCTTTCAAACAGCATCCTAGACTTACAAGCAGCCTCAGCGTGCGGAGCCACACCTCCTGCGAGTCCTGCGGCTAAGAGAAGGAAGGGCCCCAAATATGCTCCCCCAAGCAGGGTGGCTAGGCGGCCGAAGGCTCTGGATTCACAGGGCCCTACTTTCGCGTGGATGGCTAACAACACCCTGGTAAGAGCAATAACTACCCAATAGGGAGTAAGTCCCCAGATTCGACGACGTTTTTTCAGGTCGGACGCCATCGTGATAGAGTTTTTGGACATCTGGTATCCTCGAGGATCCGGTAGACGTGCTGCGGTGTTTAGCTCTCTAAAACCTCACCCTGCAGACAGAGTCTTGGCAGTTTTTCCTAACAGGCAGACAAATACACCGACAGAGAAGGGCTGGATTCAGGACGTCAGTATCCCTGAAAATACAATTAAGACCCTTGAGGCTCTTGACTACAGACCCTATCAAGTGCTGAGTAGGGCTTCCTCGAGGGTGGGTTTACTGGGCTCCGCTATGGGTTCCGCAATGGGCGCAGGTTCATCAAGAGATGCGGCGAATCGGCTGATCAATGGCTGGGGCGGGAATCGCAATGATGCAGATAAACTTTCACCACTGCAAAGGCGCTTTGATGGTTCTAGCCAGGCGTATGGCAGCGTTGCAAACAGGCATAGCCCTAATCCGAGAACCCTGGTTAAACCGGAAGAGGATTAGCAGCTTAGCAGGGTGCGACTCCATATAGATGATTCTCCACAGACAGTGTCAAACTCTGTGAAAATCTTGATTTTAGTACCTTATAACAAGTTCCGAAATAAAAGTCATTTCAATTATCATAACTCAAAGTAAAAAAATAATATGTGCCCAAAAAATGGCTTCAAGAAATGCCCATAAATGCCTGAAGCATTTGCTAAAGACACGTAGACAATCAACGATAAAATAATTCAAAATGTATGCTCTAGGGTCTTACAGTTTGGTAAAAGAAGTACAATTTTTATCGATAATACAGTAAAACCTCGATAATCCGAACCTCTATAATTCGAATTTTCGATAATTCGAACTTTTTTTCGGCCACGGCTGAAACCTGATGTTTCCTATGTTAATATTTCTCGATGATTCGAAGTTCGATAATTCGAATTTCTCGATAATTCGAATAGAATTGTATGTCCCGCCATGATGATAACCTCTCTAATTCGAAGTACAGCAATGACCAACTTACAACTGCGACGAACTCATATTTATAACTCAGGCAGGTACGGTAAGGTACGGTAACTGAGTCGGTGTCTGCTTCAAGTGGCTTTGATCGTGTCACAGCTTGACAGCGATATTGAAGATACATACATATCGACACGTGCAGTGTCTATATGTGCTATACAGTTTATGGTCAACGATCTCAGACAGAACTGATTTCACCCATTTCTTCTTCTTCTTCTCTCTCTTTTCTACGATATTTGAACATGATTTTTTTCCTCCTACTCCCTCTTTCTCTTTTTTTTTTCTTATAAGACGCTAATGTGACAAGGAAATAGGTATGGTATGTAGTAGGTAAATGAGTACGTAAAACATTTTTTTATTTTTCATAGAAAAGTAGATGATTTATTATTATAACATATTCATATTACATA